>JAQZBX010066409.1:0-16121 GCA_029593785.1 Cabassous unicinctus
GTGTCCATTCGCTGCGTGTCTTCTTCTGTGTCTGCTTATCTCCCCCTTGCTGTGAGGTCTTGCCGCATCAGCCCACGGCGCCACGCGAGCCGGCCTGCCCTCACAAGGAGGCCTCGGGACGCGAACCCGGGCCTCCCATATGGTAAACGGGGGCTCTATCCACTGAGCCACACCCGCTTCCCTGGAATTCACTCTTAAGACTGCATTTCGCTGCAAGGGAAGCTGGACGATGTTGTCTCTAGCTGGGTGGCCATTTGCCCACCAAAGCTTGAGGAGGAAGGGGGTTCCTTGTAATAATAGGAAAAAAGGAGACAATGGTTACTAGGGGACAATTAGCAGTATGCGACACTCATATACCATATTTAAGCAGAAAAGTGGACTCATATATCCTAGGAGCAAGAGTGAACCCTGAGTGTTAAAGAATATACAAGTCTCTGAAAAACGTTAATGGTCAAGATTTTATTTTGTAAAGGTTAAAGCACTTTAGGATTACTTAGGTTGCAAGACACAAACTTTAAACTAGATTTAATAGCATTTATCCTTTTGAGGATGTTTCAAAAGGTCTGTTTAGGTATATGCATCTGTAATCTTTGAATATACCTTCAGAGGCACCTGTACTGTTTTTTGCTAAATTTTATGGTGTCAAGGACATTAATTTAAAATCAGAAAGCTAATAAGTTTAAGTGGTTGGGTTTTCTATAAATATTAAGGTGATTTCTTGAAATTCCAATCTCACTTATTACAAGAGGTTTGTTCCCGTTTTGAAAAGTAAGTAAGAAATCAATTAAAATCTGAGTATATCTTAACTGCTTATGAAATTGTAATTATTGGAGTTGCTATATAGCCATCATTTCTCATTTGTTTTTTAATGAAAATAAAACACCACGTGACAACAAAAACAAGCGGGAAAAAGTAATCCCCATTCGTTGTCTCTTTGGATTTGTATGTAAGAACTTGTGTCCCAAGATAGTTTTTTGTAAACCCACACGGAAACTTGGGTTTTGGGGCCACTGATGTTCCCAAATCAAGATGTTAGTCATGTAGTGGTTTTCCAATGGGATTTCATCTCTGTTTGCCGTAACAATTTTGGGAACTGCAGTTCAACCCCAATCATATTTAGCTTTTACAAAAGCTGTCTTTATGGGAAAGCTGAAGTAAGACCCACAGAGTTTTCCTGCAAAGCCAAGACCACCTTACTGCTTTTTGCCCAACAATGGACTATTGGCTGTAAAGTGTCATGAGACACCCAGGGCAGAAGGTTTGCAAGAGAGAAATAACCAGTGTGTGATGCTGCCAGAGGTGGGCTTATCTTTGTGCTACAAGTACCCCAGAATGGAGTAAAAGGTATTCTGGCTGACACATTTAAAGAAACAGAACAGGAAGGACATCCTTAAAGAGGAGCTTCTCATTGATTGGCTCGGGATCTTGGGTTAAGATTCTAGAAGTGAATGAAACTGAGGCACCTTGATTGGAGAGCATAGTGGTAAGGGATGGATTGGATTGTTCCACCAGGAGTGGCTTATCCCAGGAGAGATACGGTCTATGTAGTTGGAGAAAAAGATCTGTCCCAGAAGAGTGTTTCCCACACCTGCTTGATTTTAAGAATCACTTTGGGCCCTGGTTGGAAAAGAATGCTCCCAGATCCGCCACTGGAGATTCTGATTCTATAGTTCTTGTATTGGACCCTGTGAAAGGAAGTCTTCAGGGTAGGTCTGGATATAGTGCCCAGGACCCAGGAGATGTCCTAAACATCCTAAGAAGGGGTGGAGAGGGAAGCCATTTGTGAAGTGACTGTGTGGAAGTAAGGTCAAGCATGTGTGGTGCGGACAAGGTGGACTTGGAAGCAGCAGAGAGAAATTTGCATCTGGGATGGCCAGATAACAAATGTTCACTTGAACCTGTTGAGGTTCAGGTGTCGGGAGAGTTCTTTTCTCACTCAGCTTCCTCGTCTCTAGAATGCTCCCTTAATCCTCATCTTTGCTCCTAGGGATGAGGATTAAGTAGTATTAGTGAAAAATAATAATCCTTGTAAATCTTAGGGCTCATATTTATCAGATTCAGTGAACTCAGCCTTTCTTTTCCTCTGTGACCATTCCTGCTTCTCACCTGCTGTACCTTTTCCTGGCGAATGACAATAACATCATTGCCATTACCCCCAGCCAGAAGTGGGAGGACGGTTTACGCACTGTTCATTGCAGCCCATCCTGTGAATTCTGCCTTCTTACAAAACCTTCAAATACTTTTCTGTCATAACTCTCGTCACTCGAATACATTTCTTGCAAAGAGTTACCCTGTCCATGGCCTCACCCACTCTGGTCCATCCAAAATGCAAATCTGAACATGCCACCTGCTTTCCTGCTTAAACATCCTTCAGTGGATACCTGTGGTCGTTGGGATAAAGTCTGAGAGGCTTCACGTGTAGCCGCAGGTCCTCTGTGTTCTGGATGCCCTCACCCGACCCCTGCTTCTCCAGGTTCATAGCCCCCAACTCAACTTGTACTCAATGGTCCCACCATAAAAAATGCTTGACCTTCCCTAATCTGGCTGTTCCCTTTCACCTCTCTGCTTGTCTGCTCTGGGCATAAGCTCAGTGATGGCAAAGGGGGTGCCTGCCCTGTAAACTTGGCATTCTTAGTGCCTGGAGGATGGCTGGCCCCTGGCAGCCGTCAATAAACTTTGTTAAATGGAGGCACAAATGAATCCTAGCCTTTGTGCATGGTCCTTTCTATGCCATTCCAGGCCCTTCTCTGTGTGGTCAGTTTCCTCATTGTCTTTCAAGATCCTGCCCAGGCATCACTTCCTGAGGGAAGCCAACTCTGATGCCTGCCTGCCCTCACCCTGGGGTAGGAGCCTCTCCCATGTACACCCCCGAGGGTCCTACACTCTTCTCTGTCGTCACACTGATCACACAGGCCTGGGTTGTGTCTGGCCAGTCAAGGACATCTTGTCCTTTCCAAGGCCAGTGTGATATTTTCTATCTATCCCAGGAGGTTGGCACATAGTAGGTGCTCAGTGGAAGTTTAGAGAATAAGTTGAATGCATGAATGATATCTGCCTGCCCCTGTGCTTGGCATCACCATGTGGCTAGCTGTTTCATATCGCCAGATGCTGGCCACCTTGGGGATGTCCGGAAAAATTCCTAATAAAGTGTTGGAAGTCACTCCCAAGTGGAGTTTTTCCTGCTTCTTTGAGAGGGGAGCTCCTTCCTTTCTGGGGCGTGAACTAGTTAGGGATCTCGAGGCTGGGGGCGCCTGTCACTGGCCAGGGACTGTGCTTTGCAGCCCACTGCTGCCCTTCTGGCCTCATCTGCCTGGTACCTTTTGTCTCCTTGGGGTCTGATAACCATCAGCCAGAAATCCTTCTGGGACGGTCTGTGGGAATAAGTCTCCTTCAGAGGCGACGATGCTTTGTAAGCGTAGAAAGCTCTGCGAACGTAAGGTGGCATTGTTATTTTTCAGGAGGCAGAATAAAGCAGAGACAGGGTAAATAGCACGGTTAGTCCAAGTTGCCACACTGCAGTTATCCTGCCAAGCCCTGAGATGAAACTTTTTTAACGAGGACTGTGGTGTAAGACATTTTAAAATCGGGCTCTTTATGAAGACTGATACTGCTGTCAGAAGGCTACTTTGTGAAAACCCGAGGGGACCTTTAACTGTAGCAGAAGCTTCCTCATTTAAACTGTGAAGGTTAAACAATAAAAACTAATTTTCTACTCCCAGCATACCCATCCTAGTGCCAGGAAAAGTATCACTCTGCCTTATGAAAACAAGGGCATGCCATTGCTCAGCCCTCCAGTGGGTAGCGTATGTTATCTCTTTGTAAAGACGGGTCTTTTCCAGTCAGCTGACCTCTTTTGGAAGAACCCTGGTGGTCATATTCGGAGGTGGGGAGGAGGCTGGGAGGCTTTTGGGCATCTTGGGAGAGTTCTTCGCCGAGAATTGTCACAGATGGTTGTGGGATGTTGGAGGCGATTCCCTTTGGAGGTGCAGAGATTCGGAGGTTGAGCGTGGGTGATGCTGGGGGGAGGCTAGAATCCCTGTTGAGAAGGTTAGGCTTCGGATGAATTTTGTAATCTGTAGTTTATATTAAAAAGTAAAGAATTTTAGGGCTTAAACTATAAGCTTACAAATTTAAGCCACAGATGTCTCTTCCCTTCAGGGTTACTGGGACCCATGATCCATCTACCTTCTCCCCTCCTCTGCTACTTGCTGGGCCTCTGGACCTCTTGTCCACCTCCCCACCCCCCCACTGGGATGGTGGGGAGCTGCCTCCTCCCTCCCCGGGACCCCCTACTTCTCCTTTCCTCATGCGTTGCTCTAGGACCCTGGACTGAGCAGCATCTGTCATCATTGCTGATCCTTTAAAACATGTATTTAAGTGACAGACCAGTCAACGGATCCTGCTCTTAACGTTCTTGACATGAGGAGGGTTCTGGACTGCCGCCTCTCGCTCCTATTAAGGAGCTGGGTCCAGGTGCATGTGAAGCGTCCACCTAGACGCCGTGGGTTAGGAGATCAGTGTGAGCTTAGGGAAGGGAGGCCAGCTGAGACATCGTCCTCAATCTCACGTCAGGAGGTGCCGCCTGGCACCATGTAGCTGCTCCTTCTATGCTATGTCAACCAAGAACGCCATGGAAACAAAGGCTTTGCCATTATAAATGAGCTGCTGATGAAGCCAGCGCTGAGCGTGTCTGGCGAGGATGCTGCGTGAGCAGAAGGCTGTAGGATCAGAGGGCAGGGTCTTGTAGGGAGATCTAAGGACAAGCAATTCCGTGTGCTGGGGCCTACGGGGTCTGCGGGCATCCTTAGTGGTGCTGGGGTTTGGGGGCGCAGGGTACGAACAACTGGAAGAGCCGGAAGCAGTAACCAAGCCCAGCCAGGAAAGGCCTTTTACACCGTGGCAAGGAACGTGCACTTGCTCCTGACATCTGTTGGCAGCCCCGGGGGGATTTTTAAGAAGATAGGGGACTTGATTCCATGTGTGATTTGGGACATGCCCTCTCTCAGCATCGGAGAGGAAGGGGGAGAAAAAAAAGAGCAGCTATTGATAAAGAGGTAGTGAAAGCTTGAAGGAAGGCCGTGCTGCAGGGGCTGGAGGGGAGGGGCTAGATTTCAGAGCTATTTACAGGGTGGACTCTCTGCAGGAACAGGAAACCGGCTCTTCATTTTCAGAAACTACCCATGTGTGGCATCCCGTGCGCACTCCGCTGATGAATAGGCTATTCTTGCAGCTAGGCAGGAGAAGAATTACATGAAGGATATCATTAAGATGTTAAAATGAATGCATTACATATGTTAACAAGTGTGTGAACCCTGGATTATATCTGGCAAACGGGGTGTTAAATTCTTGTTCAACCAGCCAGATGTCCCTGCAGCTGCTGCTGGTTTTGCAGAGGGAGGCAGCCACCTGAGACCCCAGCTCTGAGAGGGTGCCAGTGGTTTCCGAAGCATCTGGCTGTACAAATTACTTTTTCTCTGCTCTGATTGACAGGCGCCCCCTGGATTGCATGACTCGCATCCTAACGCACATGGGGGATTTTCAGTCCGATAAGCCCAATTTCAGACTCCAGCACCTTGACCTTTTCAGGGAATCTTTGCAGCTGGGAATGCCCTTGATCGTCGCTTAAATCCATTTATATTATTTCAGAAGACTACACACACGGCAGGCAAACACACTTTGTGAATTTAATCACATTCACTCCTGAATTGGAATGCTGTCAAAGTTATGTTTGGGGCAATCTTTTAGCTCAGTTTGCAGAGGCAGGCGTAACGTTTGCTAAAAATGTTTAAGTCACCCGAGGCAGAGTTCCGTAAGGACTCAGAGGAGTGGAAAGCACTCTCAGGTGTTTCTATTTCTTCTCATACAGTACAGCCTCTGCCAAGGGGCCCTGACTTACCAAGATCCAGCCAGCGCTGGGATAGCTTCCTCTTGCCCGTGTTTGGCAAAATGTCCTGGAACATTTTAAAAGATTTTCAAGCGTCTGAATGGAGCCTGGTCCCAAGCGACTGGATTTGCAGTCTGCCCTCTTTAAGTTTTTTAAGTTTTCCCTATCACACTCCTGGGAATTAGGCTTCTTGGATGTTGAGTTCAGAAGAAGTTGAAGAAGGGCAGTTCTGGAGACCACAGTTACACAATCACATTGATCTTTTGTGTACTTTGTTTCCTGGAGGAGAGATTGTGAAATCTCAACATTTTTCTATGAGTTAGATGAAAGTTCAGATCAAAAATCCTATCAGTTGTTTTCCTGTCTGTTTAAATGACACCAGGTTTTCCAAGATGAAAAGTTAATGCAGTCTCTAAACAGGAAAATACCGCAACGAGAGGATTAATAAAATGTTGTGAAATTTCCTCCTCTCCCTTGTTTTTAGGGTTTGGGGTTTAAAACCCGCGACGCCTGCCTGCAGCGTCCCTTGCTTTTAAATGTCAGCGAGTGTCCACAAGGTGGCAGCATGGCAGAAGGCTTCTTTTATCTTTGAATTGGCAGCTGTTTCTTTGGCTGCCTACCATTAGTTCGATTTTCCTTCATCGCCCTGTTTTGAAGGGTTAAATGAAGCTATCATAATTTAGGCCCAAATTGTGCTTATCTGAAATGCATAAATCTGGTGAAAAGCCTTGCTGTTACAGTGTGCCCATAAATAAGTTCAGTCATTCATGTGAATTTTCTTAGTGAATTATTGTAAGTAATGATTTAGGTTGTCATGTGCAGTTTATAGAAACCAGCGGGCAATTCTTTACTTCCTTTGCATGCAGCAGATGACAGACGTGCGGCCTGTATTCATAGAAGGCAGAGAGTGAACTTCCTGGGGAACAGGACATTGGGATCTGTTTAGGATGGTTTGATGGTGGCTCTTGGCCAAGATGAGAGGATGGTAGGGAGGGCTGTTTGCCCGGCTGGAAACTGTATCTGGCTTCTGCCCGAGGTTGTTTGCTGGGCGGGAGGTGTGTCAAAACTGTCTGTGCTTCTTTATGCAAATCTCTGGGCACGTTCTGGTAGTGCAGGCAATATATGATTGTATTGGATGTTTGTGCAGAAAGTTAACCAACTGTTTTTGTTTTTTTAAATAAAGATTTATTTGTTTCTCTCCCCCCTCCCCTTGTTTTTGCGCTCACTGTCTGCTCTCTGTGTGTTTTTCTGTGTCTGCTTGTCTTCTCTTTAGGCAGCACTGGGAACCCATCCTGGGACTTTCCAGAGTGGAGAGAGGCGCTCAATCTCTTGCACCACATCGGCTCCATGGTCTGCTGCATCACTTGTTGTCTCTCCTCTGTGTCTCTTTTTGCGGTGTCATCTTGCTATGCCAGCTCTCCACACGGGCCAGCTTGCTTTTCACCAGGAGGCCCCAGGAATCGAACCCTGGACCTCCCATATGGTAGAAGGGAGCCCAATCACTTGAGCCACATCTGCTTCCCAACTAACTGGTTTTTGTGCATTTACAGCTGGGTTTAAAATAAGATAAAACACAAAAAACATTTTTTTAAAGATCTCTTTCCTTTGAATACTTTGTTTAGAGAGGAGGCATTTGGAGGCACTTTGTAGTGTTTTACCAAAATCAGATTATCAGAACTGTCTGAATTCAAAGAAAGCAGAAACAAGGCCTGAATGATAAGATTTGGGAATAAAGAACTCTGCTGCAAATCTTAACGCACTCTAATTAATCTGACAGAAGTAGAGGACGAATGTGGATGAAAATAAGTGGAAATGTAAAGCTTAGAAAATAAATAGAATTGTCGGATAGGGTGAAATTTGGGCACTCATTCAGAAGGGTCCCCTAGAGTCCTGAAAATGAAAAACATTAGGAGGCATCCAAGTAAGATCTTGGGATTTATACAGCAAAGTATCTGATCTCTAAGGAAAATAAAACACACAAATGGCCTTTGCTCTGTGGGTTTGACAGGAACATATTTGGAGCGGTGACGCCCCCTCATCTGAAAGGTTCTGTGGGGATTAGTTTGGGGGTTCATCAGCCAAGTCCTGAACATGGCCTCTGAGCCAGTTATTTTCTGCAGCCCTTTTGGAATTGAGACTGAATTTCCCGGTGTCTAGGCCCCTTTTTGTCAACTCCCTTCCTCTGCCCATTCCATCAAGCAGCCAGATTCCGAGTCCAGTGGCCTCCTTTCCAGAAGGAAACCACCCGCCTCTAAGAATCATCAATACTCCTTCTCAGCTTTCACAAATATATTTGATATCTGCGTCTTTACAAAGGGGTGTAGTTGTTTGAATTATGTACTCCAATTTAGATATATTCTTTTTTAAATATATTTTTTATCTTTTCTAAAAGATACTTAGATTACATAAAGTGTTACATAAAAAAACGTAAGGGATTCCCATATGCCCCACTCCCCACACCTCCCACTTTTCCCCACATTAACAACTTCCTTCATTAGTGTGGTACATTCATTGCAATTGATGAACGCATTCTGGAGCATTGCCACTTAATCTGCGTTCCTGTGGGTGTGAACCCACTGTCAATAGGACCTCTTTAAGATGCTATCGTTAGTTAAGGTGTCGCCCAGCAGAACGAGGGTGGGTTTTAATCAGGATTACTGGGGGCCTTATACAGAGAAGAAACCGGAAGCCAGAAATTGGAGAAGCCGGAAGTCAGTGAAAACTGGAAGAACAGATACAAGTTTACATCCTTGCAATTATTACAGGCAGTACCAATTTGCAAGGGTTTGAGGTTTAGTTTAGTTTTGGGCTTTGTTTTTGTACAAGAGTCTAACTTTATTTATTTTTTTTGCCAAACAGATATATATTTAATGAAAAGAAGAGATACATAAATGTGCATACTATCCAGTTTTTAAAATTGTTTTAATCCCAAACATCTTCCCTAAAATAACATTCCCTTAAACATGCTGTGGAATAAAATTAATTGTGATTTAAAAAAAAAAAAAGCAAGGAGGGACATCACCATGTGACGAGGCAGAGATGCAGGTAAAGAAATCCCAAGGGTCACTGGCAGCCGGACCAGAAGGCTGCAGGCTCCGGCGGGAGAATGCAAGCCTTGCCGATATCTTGCTTTTGGACTTCTTCTAGCCTCCAAATCGTGAGCCAGTAAATTCCTGATATTAAGCCAAAACCAATTTGTGGTATTTATGGTAGCAGCTCTGGCAAACTCAGATGAAGGGTATGGAATAGAGCTCGGGAAGAGGAGTCCCCAGACTTAGGTTCAAGGCCCAGCTTTGTTTGGGGAACCCTTATTCTGCCCCTGCCTCCATTTTCCAGTCTGAAAAAATGAGGCTAATAATAGTTACCCTGGCTTCCGATTCTAATAAGAATTAAATACAGTAGCATACGGGAAAACATTTTGGCAGCTGCAAATACACAGGATAGTTTTTTAACTTCCAACATGTGGAAAATACATGTGTCAGGTGTGAGGGTAGAATAAATCTGTGACTAAAGAGGGGTGTCACCAAACAACTCTACATGGGGACACGCAGTTAGTAATCATAGTTCTCAACTCTTGTCACATAGTAGAATCACCTGGGGAGCCTCTTTAAAAAACGCCAAGTCATTGTCAGAGCAGTTGAGTTAGAGCCCCTGAGTGGAGCCAGAGCCTAGGTTTCTTTTAAATTTAAAAGCTTCCCAGGTGGCTTGAAAGTGTAGCCAGGTTCCCCATGGGGCTGCTTGAGGCCCTGCCCACAAAAGCTGAGTTACAGTCTCAAAGTGAAAAGAGGTAGTCTTAGAAGCATGGTTGTGTTTGTAATTGATATCTACACAAATAAATAGCAATGATCTTAGAGGTCAGAGAGTTGGGAGGTGGAAAGATACAAGAAAAATATTGAGAATACATTTTTTTGTAGCCTGAGGGTGTAGACACACCATGTGCTCCCCTTTTCGCATTGAGACATCCCTGTAGGATTTCTGAGAGGAATCACTATATTGAATACCCAAAAATAGATGTAACATGCGAGCACAATTACCTCATGGTTCTCAGCTAGAGTTTTAATTTGTCCTGGATCCTATTTTTCTTGTTGTTGTTTTTTAAGCAGTGCCTTTGATAGGTGCTGGTTATTGAATTTTGTTGTCCCAAAATAAGTCTGGGGCAGTTCTGACTTAGAAGCCAGTTTTTAAACCGTTCATTCCCAGGAGGGAGAGGTCAAACTTTCCCTGCCTATTTAATGAGTGGCTCCAGTCTGCTGCCCTTTGACACATTTGCCCATCCATGCATCTTTTGGCATTGGAATAGAATTGCCTTCTCAAATTGGCCAATAGCACCAGACCACCTGTTAGAAATGCAAATTCTCTGTCCCCACCCCAGACTTTCTGTATCAGAAACTCTGAAGGGGGATGGCCTGTAGGTGCCCCCCAGGCAATGGGTGATGCACTCACTGAATTAGCACAGAGTCTTTTTTTTCCCCTTTCTTTCTTTAAATCATAAGTATGTTTGTATAGAAAAGCAGGAAACAGTATATTATAGGTAGATACCTTACTTTGCTTTCTTTCCTCTCCCATGGTGAGGCAGATCAGGACTAGTGAGAAAATGAGAGATAGCTTTAAATCTCTGATTTACTGTCACACGGGGTGTTGTTTTGTTTTATTTTTGTTTTTCTTTGTTTGAGGTGCCAGGGCCCAGGATTGAAACTGGGACCTCGTATATGGGAAGCCAGTGCTCAACCACTGAACCACATTGGCTTCCCTGAGTTGTTTTTTTTTTTTTATCATTTGTTTTGCTTGTTGTTTGCTTTAATTTTTTTCAGGAGGCACCGGGAACCAAACCCGGGACCTCCCATGTGGGAGGCAGGTGCTCAACTGCTTGAGCCACATCTGCTCCCCACACAGGTTCTTATTCTAGTCTTTAAGAGACCGTAATCAGATAAAGAAATACTGCGTTCTTATAGATGGCTAAAGATAGACTCACCGTGTAAAGATATATGGTGTGCATAGAATTCTCTGTTGTGGATGCAGGGGAGGCAAAACCAGGAAATTGCAGAAATCAGGCACCATTGGGAATCCAAAGATAGTAAGTAAGAGAGTCAGGAGTTTGGAGGTTAGGAGTATGGAGAAGGAAATCTTGGATGGAATGGGAAGGAGAATGGGGTTCAGAAAGGGCCACTGCATTGCACAAGTCACGAAGGGCCACCCAGAGCCCAGAACATGCTGCCGCTGGTGCCCCCGGGTCCAACCAAGGGCAGAAAGTGGCCCTTCTTTCTGAAGGTCAACCACACCGTAACTTCTTCACGACTTTAGAGGAGGTAACAGAAGAGAGCCTCTACTGTCTCTTTCAAGGATCTTAATAATAGAATATTCTCATCTCTCTGGAAGGTATCCTGAAGGGAGAGGAAGAAAAAATGTTACCTTATCTCCAGAACCCTTTCAGCCTGACAAAAGTCCATATTGTGGTCCTGTTTGTATTTGATTAATTAATTAGCTAATTAATTAACTTCAAAGCCCTCCTCTTCAGACGCTGAGAATTTGAGCTCTATGGCTTGCCAAGGGCCTGGGGAAGTGTTGGCATGAGAGTCCCAATTGCTCTTTCCCAGTCACAGAGCAATTGGGACTCTCTCGAGAATGCTTCTAGTAAATAGATATCTGGTGCCTTTAGGCCTTATCTCATTCAGTCTTCACCACCGCAGTTAGTATCTGCAGTATGTGAAGAAGGAAACTCAGGGGTGAAGAAGCAGGTGCCTGGGCAGGGATTTGAACCGAGGTCCAAGCTCTACCTTACTGGGTTGCCAGATGTGACATTTATCCTTAGCTAAGCTCTTGAGTCAGGTGGGCATGAGGTTTCACATGGGATCTTTTATTCTTTGGGCACAAATTGAGATACACAATGACCTCCAGTCTTTAGGTACTCTGTTCTTTCTTTTTCCGGCTAGTGCGCTAAACCTCTATTGGTGGCAATATTTTAAGTTAATTATTGGTACTTTAAAAACTCTTAGACATCTGTATAGTACTTTAAATACCATATAATGTTTTTTAAAAGAAAAAAATTGACCACTGGGAGCTGAGGGTCATTTTCTTTCCTGTGGGCTGAGCTTCAGTGTTACAACGGGACTTCACTAATGAAATAGACATAAATAGAGCCTCCCTGAAGATTTAAGAGGGTCATATATTCTGGGTAATTGTTATTTTCCTAGTTAACTTCATCTCCATTTGTGTACCTGCTACATATTTTTAATTATATTCAATTATTCCAGGTTTTACAAATGACATTAAGTCTTTTATTTTTCTCTTATTGTCCAGAGTATTTTGCTAGTGTGGGGTCTAGTTTTCAAGCAAATCAGCATAATTATTTGGGATGAACTTCCCTTGACAGCTGTTTGGAACATCAGTGAATTTCACTGCCTTACCCACTTCTGGCATCTTTGGAAGGAAAAGGGGGTTAATTTATTTTATGTCTAACGGTCCTGAATTCTTATTGTTTTATAGAAAGAGTGAGTATATAAACAAGATGTTTTTCCTTTCCATTTTAGGAATTGCAACATATTGTTGGATCCCGACACCTCAAAGCAGAGAAAGGTAAGCACGGATCTGTGTGAATGTTTGAAATCCCACAGGGTAGCTACTCTCTGGGCTAACCTTGTCTCTCTGGGCTAACCTCATCTCTCTCCTCTCCAGCTATGGTGGAAGGTTCATGGTTAGATCTGGCCAGAAGGAGCAAGCCTGAAACTCAGCCCTTTGCTCATCTCACTATCAATGCCACCGACATCCCATCAGGTAAGTTTCATTTGCTCCCAGCCTGAAAAATATTTCAAGTGTCATCTGTCGGCCCATTTGTATACTCAACCCTCTTAGCCTTTACTTAGTATTGGAGAGCCCTGAACTTCTAGATGCAACAAAGGATTGTTTAATCTTCGTTGGATGATCAATATTCAAGTGGACATCCTGGAATCAGTGATTCTCAATGGTGCCAGAATGGACACTGTTACTATTTTCATTCTCAGATGATCATTGTGAGTGTTGATTTTAAATGGCTGCTGGTTGAGGGTGCCTGGTAGGAAGTGGAGTTCCTTGTTATGCTTATCTGGACTTGTCCAAGCTGAAGTTGACACATCCCCATTGCTGACCTCTGAGGTGAATGAATTCATCCTGGTGGTTGTGCACTCAAATGTCCTGCCAAGTTCTAGATAAGGGCTCCATGGCATGATCTGTCAGAGGCAGCAGAAAAGGAGACATTCTGCTCCTTCTCCAGGGCTCATCATTGTCTCTGGGTAAGAGTTTAACTCAGTGGTCTGGAGGTCTGATGAGCTTTTGCAAATTAGAAAACCCAGAGCTCTGTGCCTACATCTCTTTCCTTATTTCACCAGCTACTTCATCATATACTCCCCCATGGTTACTTCACCTTGGGATAGAGAAGCATCAAAAAGATTACAAAAGGACATTATGATAGAATAGTAATTGCATATGATTGTTATTTTGCAATTTATTAAACATCTACTGTGTATCAGGCATTTTGCTCTGTGTTCATTATCTCTAGTCTTCACTCCAACCCTGCAAGTTAGCAATTGCCGTGCAGATTTTGCAGAAAGGAAAACGAGGTTCACACAGGTTAAGTCCTTGGCCTCAGGGCCTCAGGGATGGCAGGATTAGAAGCTGACGTCCACTCCAGTTGATTCCAGAGTCTATGCTTTTGAAACTACACCTTAAAATATAAGAAAACCATGACGTACATTGTGATCAGTTGGCTTTATCAGCAGGAAATCAATTCAAAGCACTATGTGCCTCTTTTCCTCTAAGAAGTAGACTTGGCTAGTATTTAACTGCAGGTGCTCCAAAATCCGAGTGCCTGGGTTTGAGGCCCCACTGTACTACTTACTGTACTACTTACCTGCTCTGTGGTCTTGTGTAAATTATTACAATCCTTTGTGCCTCAGCTTCATCATGTGCAAAATGGGAATTATGATGGTAACGATGAAGATTGAGGCAATGAGATCGACTGCTCATTTGAAAGCGGGCCTAGAATAAGCACTCAGTGAACGTGATTTGTTATTACCCTTTGAATTTAAATAAATAAGTAATTTATGCATAATCCATTTTGTCCAAAAAGGATTTAAGGCAAGTTTTTCATGGAGTTTAAAAAATATCCAAATTTTAATAAATGAGTTTGAAGCCAGAGGCTCGCACAGGCCACGGAGGGGTTTTTCTTGACTGTGGACATAAAACATGAGAAACCAACTCTTTGGCTTTTAGATGATTTTCCTAAACTACCCTCCTGTACCAGATACTTATTTCATAAACATAATGTGTATGCCTTATGATGAAACTATGTAATTTTCCAAGTGGAAAACTATTTTGCATGTTAGCAAAGGCAATTAAATTAATACTGATACATCAGCTGTGTGTGCTGTGAAAGCACTCGACATTTATCTTTTCAGTTCATTTTAAACAGCATATGACAAATATTGCATTAATCTGTGTGCCAAAGTCTGTTTGGCAACAGCAAGCATGTTTTAGCTATAAATCTTTCTCTGTAGGCACCTAGCATCAAATCATTGCCAAAAAAAAAAACAAAAAAAAAACCAGACAAGACAAAACTCCTGGTTATTTTCTAAGGCTTATTGAGTGAAATGAGTTCATGTGTGCTTTCGTTTAAGGAAATAGAAATTTGCTGCTCCAGGCTGAGCCAACAATCCCTTGATTCCATGTATCTCCCAGTTAGGCCAGTACTGGAAACTTCAGAGGATGATGGCTTGAATTTTGCATGCTCATTTTGGGGCTCTGTTTACACTTATTTACACATAAGAAATTAGAACCTGCCTCAGGTTGACTGTTTGTGCATTTCCAAAGCTTCTTGAGTAAAATGCACAGGGAAGTATTTTGTGAGATCAGAACACATGGGTTCCTTTAGAGGGTGCTCAGGGTAAGAGTTTGCCAAGGCCTCTTCTCCAATGTCTAACAGCAGTGAGCGTGGTAGCTGAGGGGGCTGTGCGAGAGGTGGGACAGCTAGCTGCGTGCCTCCTCAGTGACGGTGCCCCAGGCTGCCCACCAGAGGCCCTTGCACCTGCTTCCAGAATACTTCTCTCACCGTTCTTCCCACTCTTCCTATTCATGAGTCCGCTGTTTCATACTGATAGTGTCCCTTTCTTTCTCCTGAGCGAGCCGTGCCCATTCTATCCACTCCTCAAACAGCTTTCCTCATCGCCCTCCCTTTTCTCAGGCCACCCAATTTTTTTTTTTTTTGAGTTAATTTTTTTATTTTTAAAGAAACTTTAGATTACATAAATGTTACATCAGAAATATAGGGAGGGCTATCCAAATTTGATCCCAGTTCTCTTGTGGCCCCTCACTGAGCTGAGCTCTCTTCACGACCATGAATGTCTGTACTTTTCACTTGGCATTTGCTCGTAATGGAACATCTGCCATGTGCTATGGGATATGCAGAAATCAAAATGTTATTTTATGTGCCCATTACTAATTTTCTTCACTATCTGTGGTGGGTTCTTTGAGAGTAGACTGTTTCATATCATTCCTTTTTTTTTTTTTTTAAAGATTTTATTTTTATTTATTTATTTATCCCTTCCTTCCTGCTTGTGCTCGTTGTGTCCATTT
Organism: Cabassous unicinctus; assembly: GCA_029593785.1. NCBI lineage: Eukaryota > Metazoa > Chordata > Mammalia > Cingulata > Chlamyphoridae > Cabassous > Cabassous unicinctus. Next base: position 15,488 of record JAQZBX010066409.1, read on the forward strand.
GCTGTGCATTTCTCTGTACCTGCTTGTGTCCCTTTGGTGCATCATCTTGCTGCGCCACGCAGGCTGTCAGCCCAATGCGCCACTTGGGCCAGCTTGCCTTCATCAGGAGGCCTGGGGAATCGAACCCGGGGCCCTCTGTATGGTAAACAGGAGCCCAACCAATTGAGCCACAGCTGCTTCCCCATATCATTCTTAATTATGGGCAGACTTAATGTGCATGGAAAGCACCACACAGATATTTATTACATGGCAGATCAGGGAAGTGGATGTGGTTCAAGTGATTGGGCTCCCGTCTACCATATAGGAGGTCCAGGGTTCGATTCCTGCAGCCTCCTGGTGAAGGCAAGCTGGTCCACGCAGTGAGCTGGCCCAAGCGGAGAGCTGGCCTGTGCAGGAGTGCTGGCCCAAGTGGAGAGTTGGCGCAGCAAGATGACACAACAAAAAGACACACACAGAGGAGAGACAATAAGAGATGCAGCAGACCAGGGAGCTGAGGTGGCGCAAGAGATTGAGCACCTGTCTCCCACTCAGGAAGGTCCCAGGATCAGTTCCCAGTGCTGCCAAAAGAGAAGACAAGCAGACACAGAAGAACACACAGCAAAATGGACACAGAGAGCAGACAGCGAGTGCAAAA
>JAQZBX010066410.1:0-16120 GCA_029593785.1 Cabassous unicinctus
TGAGCCACACCTGCTTCCCAGTTCTATGTCTTTTAAAAAAAAAAATTTTCCCTTTAATAGAAAAGTTGCATGTTACAGAATAATCATGCATAAACTACAGGATTCCCATATACCACCCCACTGCCACCACCTTGCACTGGGGTGGAACATTTGTTACAATTGATGATAGCACATTTTTATATTTGTACTCTTAATTAAAGTCCATGGTTTAACTTGGGGTTCATTGTGTACATAGCTACATGGGATTTTTTAAAAAATTTATTCTGTTGCCATATATACAATCTAACATTTCCCCTTTTAATCATATTCAGATATATAGTTCAGTGCTGTTAATTGCATTCGCAAAGTTTATTTACCTAAACATTTCCATCATTCCAAATAAGAACCCTATACATTTTAAGCCTTAACTTCCCATTCCCCATCCCCACCCCATTTCCTGGTAACCTGTATTCTAGTTTCTGACTGTATGAGTTTGCTTATTCTAATTTTTTCAAATCAGTGAGATCATGCAATATTTGTTCTTTTGTGCCTGGCTTATTTCACTCAACATGATGCCTTCAAGGTTTATCCATGTTGTCACATGTCTCAGAATGCCATTCCTTTTCATGGCTGAATAATACTCCATGGTATGTCTATAGCACATTTTGTTTGTGTATTCATCAGGTTGATGAACACTTGGGCTGGGTTGCTTCCATCATTTGACAGTTGTGAATAATGCTGCTATGAACCTCAGTGTGCAAATATCTGTTGGAGTCCCTGCTTTCAGTTCTTTCAGGGTATATACTTAGTAGCGGGATTACCACATGGGTTACCTAAGGGATTACCTAAGTATAACTCCTATTCTTAGCTTTCTGAGGAACCGCTAAACTGTCTTCCACAACAGTTGTGCCATTTTAAATTGCTACCAGCAATGAATGTGTGTTCCTATTTCTCCACATCCTCTCAAACACTTATTTTCTATTTTTTAAAAATAGGTATGAAATGGTATCTTATTGTGTTTTTTTTTTTTTCAAAGATTTATTTATTTTATTTATTTATCCCCCCCTTGCCGCTTGTGTTGCTGTGTCTATTCGCTGCGTGTCTTCTCTGTGTCTGCTTATCTCCCCCTTGCTGTGAGGTCTTGCCGCATCAGCCCACGGCGCCGCGCAAGCCGGCCTGCCCTCACAAGGAGGCCCCGGGAAGCGAACCCAGGGCCTCTCATATGGTAAACGGGTGCTCTATCCATTGCGCCACACCCGCTTCCTGCCGTGAGGTTGCTGCATCAGCCCACCGCACCGCTCAGGCCGGCGTGCCCTCACAAGGAGGCCTCGGGAAGCAAACCCGGGCCTCCCATATGGTAAATGGGGGCTCTCTTATTGTGGTTTTGATTTGCATTTCTCTTATGGTTAATAGCTTTAATGTTTTAAATTCTAATAACATATATACAACCAACAATTTCCCCTTTTAACCACGTACAAATATATAATTCAGTGATGTTATTTACATTCACAATGTTGTGTTACCATCACCACCATCCATTACCAAAACTTTTCCATCACCCCAAACAGAAATTCTGTACCAATGGAGCATTAACAGCCCATTCTCTAGCCCCACCCTGGCCCCTGGTAACCTGTATTCTAGTTTCTGACTATGAATTTGCTTATTCTAATTATTTCATATCAATGAGCTCATTCAATATTCGTCCTTTTTTGTCTGGCTTATTTCACTCAACATGCTGTCTTCAAGGTTCATCGGTATTGTCAGATGCCTTCTCACAGCTAGCTAATATTCCATTGTATGTTTTTACCACATTTTGTTTATCCATTCATCAGTTGATGGACACTTGGGTTGCTGGCCATTTCTTGGCAATTTTTAATAGCATTGGTGTGCAAATTTCTATTCAAGTCCCTGCTTTCAATTCTTTTGAGTGTATACCTGGAAGTGGAATTTCTGGGTCATATGATAATTCTATACCTAACTTTCTGAAGAACCGCCAAACCATCTTCCACAGCTGCTGCACCATTTTACATTCCCACCAAAAATGAACAAGTTTCCTATTTCTTCACATCTCTCCAATACTTGTTATTTTTCATTTTTTAGAAAAATAGCTGGCATTCTATTGGGTGTGAAGTGCTGTCTCATTGTAGCTTTGATTTGCATTTCCCTAATGGTTAATGATATTGTATTAGTCAGCCAAAGGAGTGCTGATGCAAAGTTCCAGAAATCTGTGGGCTTTTATAAAGGGTATTTATTTGGGGTAGAAGCTTACAGTTACCAGGCCATAAAGCATAAGTTACTTCCCTCACCAAAGTCTGTTGCCACGTGTTGGAGCAAGATGGCTGCCGATGTCTGCAACGGTTCAGGCTTCCTGGGTTCCTCTCTTCCTGGGGCTCATTTCTCTCCAGGCTCAGCTGCTCTGCTCTCTCCACAAGGCCAGCTGTAGACTACCAGGCGAATGGCTTGTCTCTCTTCCCAGGGCTGCTGCCTCACGACCAAGCTCCTTTTGTTCTTCTCCTGTGTGTTTACTTCCTGGGGCTCCAACTCAAAAACTCCAACTCTCTTCTCTGCCATGTGGTTTTCTCTGTGAGTCCCCACCCCCTACTGATGTGGCCCAGTCAAAGCCCTAATCATAATTTAATCATGCCCAGTTTATAAATATAATCCAATATCTATTTTTGGAATTCATAAACAATGCCAAACTGCTATAGATATTGAGCATCTTTTCATGTGCTTTTTGGTTATTTGTATATCTTCTTTGGAGAAGTGTCTGTTCAAGGCCTTTGCCCATTTTTAAATTGGATTGTCTTTTTGCTGTTGAGTTGTAGGATTGCTTCATATATTCTAGATATTAAGCTCTTTCCAGACATGTGGTTTTCAAATAGTTTCTCCCGTTTTTTATGTTGTCCTTTTACTCTCATGATGAAGTCCTGTGATGCACAAAAGTTTTAAATTTTCATGAAGTCCCATTTATCTATTTTTTCTTTTGTTGCTTGTGCTTTTTGTGTAAAGTCTAAGAAACCATTGCCTAATACAATCAGTTAGCTCTTGGCTTCCCACTTTCACTTTTTTCTCCTTAGAGTTCAAGTTAGTTGGTCTTTGGACCAAAGTATAAGGCCTCTCTGTTTACCCAGATGGTGGCCTGGAACTAATTACAAGCTTATTGGAGACCCTGTATTATTATTAATTTGTTTAACTATGGGTTTAGCCCAAAGATAAGAGACTAAGAGGCAGAGTGAGACCAGTATTTTCTAGTGGGATATTTTCCATCATTCTAAGTCAGTTTATCTCAAGCGTGATGCCAGCTCTCGACTGAGATCATGAATTTCTCTTAGTGATAAATAGTTTTTATTCTGGTGGTTATTAAACTTTTTATTAGACAGTCAACTTCTCTCTCTCCACTTATTTCCTTTCTTCCTTTAACGAACATTGGAAAAAGCGTGTTACTCAGTTCTGGGAGGTTAATATAGAAATGATAACCAGCAGCTCCTACCCTGAAAGGAGTCTGTGATTTAGCAGAGGAAACAGAAGGGACACAAAAGGCACATGGGAGTAACCGAAAAGGAGGGCAGCAGAGTGGGAGGAGGATTCGTGAAGGAGGTCAGCAGCCTCATATTTCAGAACACAGGGTGATAGCTACAGGGACTGTTTTCCAAACCAATGACACGTAGCACGTGGCCTGACTGTGGACAGTCTAGGCTCTGTCCACACGCTCCCAGGAAATGTGATTCACGTGGACACTGTAGTCACAGGCCTCTTGAAACCCCATCCCAGGGGCTGAGGCTGGAGAACAAATACAGCTGCAAGGCTGATGGTGAGGGGTCCCAGCCCACGACAGAGGTAGACAGTCCCTTTGTGTGTAAAGTGGTGTGGGTAGCAGGGGTCAGGGAGCAGACGAGGGTAGAGGCTAGTAGCAGAAGCTCTGGAGTTAGAACAGCAGATGCTGTGGAATGAGACTCTGGATTCAAATCCTGCCTCTGGCACTTACTTAACTGTGTGATCTTGGGTAAGTTACTTCACCTTTCTGTGCCTCAGTTTGGTCATCTGTATAAAGGGGATGTTAGTATCTTACCACGGAGGGTCTGTGCAGATCAAATGAGGTAAGAGAATAAGCCCTCAAAAGGCTATCTCTCATCACTGTTAATATGGTCATTTTTCTTTCTGATAAATGATCAAGTACATGAATAAGAGCCAAACATATTTGAAATGGACACCAATTTTCACTCACATTGACAAAATAATCAAGCAAATAAAAAATAGAGCAAAGTTTCCCATTGAATCCCAAATTTGCTTTAGAGAAACAAGGAATTAGGAAAAATTCTGAACACGAGAGGTTATTCAAATGGCCAATAAGCTTTTGAAAAGATACTCAACCCAAATGGTCCTCAGAGAACCACAAATTAAAGCCATGACGTTATACCACTCCACACCCACCAGAATGGCATGAGCAAGGAGACAGACAATACCAAGAGTTGGTGGGATGGGACAGAAGTGGATAGAGAATTTAAAAATCCCTTTGACAGTGTCCACTAAAGCTAAACCTACCCTCCAACCCAGCCATCCCACTCTGGGGCACATAATCAACAGAGAGGTAGCATAATTCATCAAAAGGCGTGCACACGAGTATTCACAGCAGCACAATCTGTGAAGAGCCCCAAATCCAAGTGTCCATCAGTAGAATGGATAAATAAATTGTAGTGTAGTCAAACAATTGGAATATTCTGCAGCAATGAGGATGAATGAACAAACTGCCACTACGCACAAAAATATGGATGACACTCCCAAGGATGGGGTAGAGCAAAAGAAACCAGACGCAAAAATGCATGAACTGTGTGATTCCCTGTATACGAAGTTCAAAAGCAGGCGTAGATGTTTTATAATGTTCAAAGGTAAAAGTGGAGGGAGGGGGTACATGAGGGTCTTCTGGGGGTGCTGGTGATGCTCCCTGTTGGTCTGGTTGCATGGGTGTGCTCCTTTTATGGACATCCATTGCACTTATGAGTTGTGTACTTCTCTGTGTATTTACTGTACTTCAACAAAACATTTAGGCCATGTGTGTCCACTTGCCCCTAAGCCTGGAACATTTCTCCCACAGTCAGCTTTGTCCCAAGCCCTGGAAGCAAAGCCACTCCTGCCCTCTTCTGCAGCAGAACAGGGAGCAGGTCTGCCAGGACCAGTGGTTGCTGGGGGCAATGGAACCACGTCCTTCTTGCTCACCACTCTACTGTGATGCCAGCTCAGTGTTGGCACGTACTGATGCTTGACAAATCCTTACTGAAAGGAGGAGAGAAGGCAGGAAGGCAGGAAGGAAGGAGGAAAAGAAGGTGGGAAGGCGAGAAGATGTGAAGGCAGGCAGGCAGGGGAGAAGGAAGGAGAGAAGGAAGGGGTGGGGGAAGGAGGGAGGGAGGAGGAGCGGGGGAGGAGGGAGGGTGGCCGAGCAGCAGCAGAGGGAGCAGGGTGCCCCCCTCTTGCCTACAGGCGTTGGGTTTGTCCAGCACCAGCAGAGCTTTCTGGACATTTGGAATCATGCACAACCCACCAGTGAGGGTTTCCAGAGTTCTAGCCTGGAGCCACGCCTGAGATGTATCTTTTCGTCCTGTGTGAGACCGGAAAATTCACTCATACTCTTATTCATAAAACCGTAGTCCAATCCTCTGGGCTCAAAAGGCCCAGACACTGCCCCTGGGGAGTCTGTCTGCCCCTGGCCTTCCTGCCTACGTGAGCTCTGCCACCCGCCCGCCCCGCCCGCAGGAAAGGTCACTTTGTGGCAGGGAGGGTGTGATGGGGGGGCGGCAGATGAAAGGTGGAGGGAGGTCCAGGGTCCGTCCCAGGGAAAATACTCGAAAGAACACTCAGGACTTGGTTGGCAAGAAGATAAAGAGGGCGAAGATAACGCGTTCTTCTTTGCTGATGCAGACGACAGCTGACTGAAGAGGGAAACCAGCCTTTAAGGCTGCCTTTCTTTCAGCTGCTGCAGCAGCGGCCCCTCAAGAGCAGAAGCGTTTTTTAAATATGTGCCTGACGACTCCTCTCCTCTCAGAGGCACACATAAGTACCTGTGTCCCAGGGAGGATCTGGTTCATTTATTTATTCAGCGCTGGAACTTTCAGGGGCATAGAGTTAGCCTAGTGTGAAGGTGGGAGAAATGGCAGCCCTGTGTAGTGTGACTTAAGGGGTGTGGGAAGACCACGCCACCCAGTCATAGACCCTACCCTGAGGTCCGAAATGCCATCATCATCGTGTTTCATTGTGTTAATGTCGGTGCCCCCCTGGAAATGGCTGAACGTGTCCATGGCTGTCAGAACTCCCTGGAAAGGTGAGCCTCGAAGACACCCTAGGGAGCTCTTGGCCGTGAAGTTGGGGTGGGCAGAGCAGAGGACAAGACCCGGTGCTACTTCCTGACCATGGGGAATGACAGTGATTGATACCCACGTGAGTTTAACAGGCGATATAACCCTGGTGCCCTGGCCCAGGCAACACCTGGGAGCTCTTTAGAAATGCAAATTCTCGAGCTCCATCCCAGACCTACCGGATCAGAAAATTCCAAGTGTGGGGCCAGCCACCTGGGCTTTGACAAGCCCTCTAGGCGATTTCCAGGCTCCATGAAATTTGAGAACCTCTAAGGGAAGAGTCATTGCCTAAACCATCTCTCCTTCACCCCCAGTATTCCCTGTCCTTGGAAGAGAGAACCAAGCAAAGTGGTATTGGATTGAAGGGACTGCTCAAGAATTTGGGACATTTCCAGGAGCTCTTTGTTCTGGGCCCAGACTCCCTACCACTGGAAAAGCCAGGTTCTGAAAACACACTGGGTTAGGTTTATAAGCCTAGCTCTACCACTTACCGGCTGTGGGAACCTGAGCAAGTTACTTAACCTCTCTGATTCTTGGTTTTCTCCTCTGTAAAATGGGACTAAGAATCAGACCTTCCTGACCAGGGTTGTCATGGAGATCTGCTCGGAAGTCAGGAACTTCACCTAAACTTGAAGAAGTTAGACCAGATCTCAGATCAGCTTGTAAGCGTGTCCGGACGGTGGTGGTGGGGTGGTGGGAGCTGGGAACCGCTCAGCAGCGCTCTACCGCATTTCTTCAGGCTCTGAAACATCTGTTGCCACCTTCCTATGATTCTGAACACTGTGGGAAGAACAGGCAAGCCTTAAAATAGCCCCTAAAACAAGGCAGTGAAGCTGGTGAATGACTTCTGCCCCATCTGCGAGGGCGTATTACGCAGCAGATGGGACTGTGTGAACTAGCCTGGCATCTCCAGCTTTGCTCCCGATCCGGGGGTGGGGTGGGGCCCCGGCGCCTGCAGACTTTTTCACGGACTGAACGTGAAATACACCTGGCTGGCAAGCTTGCAAACAGAACCGCCCACACCCCCCACGATTACCTACCTGCAGAGTGATTTATGGTCATTCAGATTTCGTTTATAAAACTGACAATATTTCAGCTAATAAATATTGATATATGGGAAACTGAGCAGCCGCAGGATAAAAGCCGCTGGCCCCGTGGCGACATCTGGCTGCCTTAGAAAGACGTCATCGGCTTGCCCTTCACCCCGTGGAGTGGTGATTGCCATTAGGTGTCCTAACTAGTGTTTAAGGTCCACCCAGGAATGTGACAAGAGGATTAAACTCAGCCAGGGGATTCCACAGCCGGGTGGATCCCACGTATAAGCATTTGCAGTCAGACTCGACTCAGTACTCTGCCTTGTGACCCTCATGCAGCAGCAGGTTTTTGCAATGTGGGATGGGGACGCTAAGTTTTTCAAGTGAGGACATAGACTGTTTGGCTTTGAAGCAGGCTGGATTCGTTACTTACGGCCGGTCTGCAAATGCTATGGCTTTGTTTTCCTCCCAGGAAAAATGCTCTTTGTGATGACAGCTACAGTGAGAGGATTGGGCATTGCCTTGTCCTGCAGATGTCAAAGTTCTTTCCCAGTACTGGTGGAAGGCAATAGTTTCCATTTCTCCAGACAGGGAGCCTGCAGCCCAGATTGGGGAAGGACTTCAGGGGCCACAGCATGGTTGGTGGAGTGCTCCCCAGGGCCCAGCAGCCAGGATGGGCACAGCACCCCAAGGAGGAAAAGAGGGCCTGGAAGAGACAGCCACAGAGTTCTCTCTGCTTTTCCCCTCCCAAACTTGATGCTGTATCTAGGTGGCCCACCAAGTATGCTGAAAGTTCAGATTTCTGGTCAAACTGGTTCCTACTTCAAACATTTTGATTCAGTAGGTCTGGGTTAGGGTGGGGACCAGAATTCCACAGGCAGCCATGATGAACAGCCAAGTGGCTCTTAAGGTCATAAAGAAGGGGTTGGTGGGAAGCAGATGTGGCTCAAGCGACTGAGCTCCCGCCTACCACATGGGAGGTCTGTGGTTTGATTCCCGGTGCCTCCTAAAGAAGACAGCAAGTTGGCATGATGGGCAGGCATGGCAAGCTGATATGAAATGATGCAATGGGAGACACAAGAAGAAAAACATAACGAGAGACACAACAAAGCAGGGAGCAGAGTTTCCTGTTGTCTCCTAAAGAAAATGAGCAAGACAGAGAGCTGACGTGACGGGCAGGCGCGGCAAGCTGATGCAACAAGAGACACAAGAAGAAAAAACATAATGAAACACACAATAAAAGTAGGGAACGGGGGTGGCTCAAGTGAGTGGGCACCTACCTCCCACATTGGAGGTCCCAGGTTCAGTTTCTGGTGCCTCCTAAAGAAACAATGAAGACAACAGAAACAGCAAGTGCAAACAACAAGGGGGTGGGGAGAAATAAATAAATAAAATAAATCTTTAAAAAGAAAAAAAGACGGGGTTGGGAAGGAGAGGGTTGGTGGCCTCTGCAGGACTAGGCAGGTCCTGGGAATTTGTCTGTCCTGCTGGTACTGTCCCCAGGATACTCTGCTTCCCCTTCGTGCTGGCTGAAGACGGTCACAATTAAACCCTGATTCCCTCAGATCGGTGGTTCTCAAAATTTTGGGGGAGTCTTGTGCTCCTTCGATAAGCTGATTTTTAAAAATATTCAAAATTTTGACCACAATTTCAGGAGTGTCCATAGCAGGCTAAAGATTTGGCACTGGGGAGGAAGACTGCACTAGTCAAGAACTTAACCAAAAGCCAATAGAAACTGAAAAAAAAAAATTTTTTTTTTTAAATGTAGGTCTCTAGCTAGTGCTTCTCAAAGGCTGCATAGGCCATTTCCAATTCTTGAGGCTCCTAGTATAGTAAAGACTGAAGAATTGCTAAAGAGGGCTTATGCTGATTGGCACTCCCAACCAGTCCACCTCCCCACCAGTATGCCTTTCTCCATCTCAGAGGCTGGGAGGCTGAAAACCACCTCTGCCAGGCTCCTTTGCAGCTAAATATGATTACGTTACACTCCACAGCCACTTGCACTGATTCGGAAGGCAGAAGTGGGGCAGAGGTCCCCTTCCGGCTCCTTTGGGCTCTTTTCCGCAGGCAGGTAAGGTTGCTGCTGCAGGGGCATTCTCAGGTCATGCCTCAGCGTCCCGGGTGCTGGTAGCAGCCGCACCTGCAACCTAGGATCTCCACCACTGCCGTGTGTGCTAGAACTCAGGACTTTACAAAACCGCTGGCTGGTCCGGAGACACGAGCTCCAGGCTTTCAGTTTCTTATGGTGGAAGCTTAAACCTCTATTTTTTAGTTTTCTTCTTTCCTAATATAATAATTTAAAGCTATGACTTTCTGTCTAAACATTGTTTGTTCACATCCCACAAATTTTGACTTTTTCTATTATCATTTAGTTCAAAATATTTTCCAGTTGCCCTTGTGAGTTCTACTTTGACTCACTGATTATTTAAAAGTAACTTGTTTAATTTCCAATTAACTAGGGGGCCTTCCAGATATCTTCTTATTGTTAATTACTAATTTAATTTTGTTTTGCATGATTAAAATCTTCTTAAATTTATTGAACCTTTTTTTTGTGGTCCAGCAGATGATTTCTCTTGATGAGCAGATCATGTGCAATGGAAAGACTACATATTCTGCATTTGGTGGACGCAGTGTTCTATAAATATCAATGACTTTAGAGCGGTTGTTCAATTCATTTACCTTTTTATTGCATTTTGTCAAGTGTTTCTATCAATTCCTGAGAGAGAGCTACTAAAATATTCAACCATGATTGTGGGTTTGCTTATAAATCTCTTTATTTCTGTCATTTTTCCTTCATAGATACTGAAGCTCTGCTATTTGCACGTAAGGTTATTTTTCTTCTTGCTGAATTGGTCCTTTATCCTTCTGAAATATCGCTCTTTGTCCCTGGGTCACAGTATTTTCTTTGAAGTCTATTTTATCTGATATTAGTATAGCTATGCCAGCCTTCTTATGCTTACTCTTTGCATGGTATATCATTTTCTATCCACTCACTGTCACTTTATCTCTATCTTTATGTTTAAAGAGCATGACTTGTAGACAGCATATAATTAGGCTTGTCATTTCATACTTTGTGATAATTGCTGCCCAAATCCATCAATTTTAGCATTTTGCCACATTTGCAGTATCATTCTTCTATCAATCCATCCATCCATCCATTTGTCTGTCTGTAGGTCTATCTTCTTATCAATCCATTTTCTGAACACTTGAGTGTAGGTTGTAATATCATCTTCCTTGAACCCTTACTACTCCCATGTACATTTCCTAAGACCAAGGGTTTCCACTATGTAACCACCTTAAGTACAGTTATTCAGTCCAAGAAATTTAATGTTGCTATAAAGCTTTCAGTCTATATTCCAATTTTTTCATATGTCTCAATAACGTCCTTTTTAAAAAAAGATTTATTTTTATTTATCCCCCCTCCCCACCCCACCATTGTTAGTGCTCGCCGTCTGCTCTCTGTGTCCATTCACTGTGTGCTCTCTGTGTCTGCTCATCTTCTTTTATGAGGAACTGGGAGCCAAACCTGGGACCTCCCATGTGGGAGAGAGGCGCTCAATTACTTGCGCTACCTCCGCTTCCTGCTTTGTTGTATCTCTCATTGTGTTTCCTCTTTGTGTCTCCTTGCTGCATCATCTTGTTGCATCAGCTCTCCATGCCAGCCCATCAAGCCAGCTTGCTTCTTGCTGTTTTCTCCAGGAGCACCGGGAACTGAACCCAGGACCTCCTATGTGGTAGGTGGGAGCTCAATTGCTTGAGCCACATCTGCTTCCCAATAACATCCTTTTGAACTTTTCTCCTCCCTTGTTAAATCCAGTTCAGGATCACATATTGCATTTAATTGTCATTGTCTTTTTAGTTACTCCCAATTCCCTACCCCCCACCCCACCCCTCGTAACCTACATTCTAGATTCTGACTCTGTGAATGTGCTTATTCTATTATTTCATATCAGCGACATCATACACTATTTGTTCTTTTGTATCTGGCTTGTTTCACTCAACATGATGTCTTCAAGATTCATCCATGTTGTTGCATGTCTCAGAACATCGGTCCTTTTTACGGCTGAATAATATTCCATGGTATGTATGTAGCACATTCTTCTGCTTATGGACACTTGGGTTCCATTCAATGGGATTAATCAAATTCACATTGTTGCCATGCCCTCACCACCTTCCATTACTAAAACCTTCCCCTGTCCTCGAACAGAAACCCTACATCCATTATGCATAACTCCCCATTCTCCCTGCCCCCCGCATCTGGCAACCTATACTCTAATTCTGTTTCTCTGAGCTTGCATATTCCCCAATACTTTCTCTGTGGCTACCATGGGACTTAAATTTAACTTCTTTAATCTATAACGATCTCGTTTGCTTTGACAACAACTTAACTTCAATTGCATACATGAACTATGTTCCTTTACCCCTCTGTCCTCCCACCTTTATGTAGTTCTTGTCACAAATTAGATGTTTATATCTTTTGAGTCCAAAATCACTGATTTATCATTACATTTTATGCATTGCCTTTTAGATCCTGTATGAAGTAAAAAGTGGAGTTACAAACCAAAAATACAATAGTACTGGCATTTATATTTACCCATGTTGTTACCCTTACCAGCAATTGTTATTTGTTCATGCAGCTTCAATCTATTGCCTAGTGTCCTTTCCTTTCAACCTGTAGAACTCTTTTTAGCATTTCTTGTAGGGCAGGTCTAGTGGTGAAGAACTTCCTCAGCTTTTCTTTATCTGGGAATGTCTTAATCTCTTCCTTATTTTTGAAAGATAGTTTTGCCAGATATAGAATTCTTGGTGGCAATTTTCTTGCTTTCAGCAATTTAATTGTCATCTCACTGCCTTCTTGCCTCCAAAATCAGCACTTAATCTTCTTGAATGACACATCGCTTCTCTTTTGTGGCTTTCAGAATTCCCTTTATTTTTGGTGTTAGACAGTTTGATTATAGTATGCCATAGTGTGGTTCATTTGGGTTTAACTTGTTTGGAGTTTGTTGACTGTCTTGGATGTGTATATTTATGTCTTTTGTTAAAATTTCCCCCGCTACTGAGGCAATATCCTTCTGAGTATTGTATCTCATGCCCCATGTATTATGGGGCTTATCCACTCTGGCTAGTGAGAACAAAAACCACCCCTGATGCTGTGTGAGCTCCAGACTTTGTACTGCCTGCTTCTTTCCATTGTTTATTTTCCTGGCCTCAGGTAGCTCCTATACATGCATGCAATGACAAACACTCAGCAGAAGAATCAAAGGGAGCCCTTTGCAGACCTCTGGAGCTCTCTCTGTGCAGCTATCCCTTCTCTGTGTAACTCATTCCTCTTGAAGTCTCTGCCCTGTGAATTCCAACCTCCCCAGCCTCCCCAAACTCTCAATTCTGTCTCCTCAACTCTGGGAGACCACTGATCTCTGAAGCAACAGAGAAATCAGGGAGCTCAATGGAAAGCTATTGCAGTACTTTATGCAGGGGTTGATATCGCCTTCTACCACAGTGGAGGCAATGGAGATGCAGAGAAATGATGGTGCTGAATTACATTTTAGAGGTAGAATTGAAAGGACTTGGTGAGGGACTGGATGTGGGGGTAAAGGAGTGGGAGGGCAAGAATGGCTCCTGGATTTCCGGAATGAGCAACTTATACCTACTGCAGAAAGAAACACTAGAGGGAGCAAGCTGAGGGGCATGGGGAGGGCGGCAAGGAGCTCCATTTTGGAACATGTTCAGTATGTGAGACATATGGTATATACAAGTTGAGGAACTAGGTATCTTAGAAGAGAAATCTGGGCTCCAGATATAACTCTAGGGGTTGTCAGCAAACAAATGGTATAGGGAATATGGGGTGGTCAGCAAATAACATTAATCTTCCCCTCTGAGTTTAGAAACAATTGAGAGATACACCCAGGAAATGCCAGCTAGAGATTAGATATCAGTTTTAATACTTATAAAGCTGATTGGAGGCTGTGGGCTCTAGAGCTGTGTCTAGATGGACTTGCTAGTACTGCCCTCTGAATTAGACGGCCCAACATGCCAGGTCACTGGCCCAGATGGACACTAGTGGCCTACTTCCTTCACCCCTCTTCCAGGACAGAGGGCAGAAGGACAGATTCTTCCTTCTACAGCCCCCGATGAGTGAAGTGGAGAGGCCAGAAGAGTGCTCTAGAGAAGCTTCTTCACAGGAACAGCAGGTGCCCAGCCTGCAAGAAGGTCTTTAACCTGAGAGGGCAGGCAGCCTTGCCCACATAGGAGTGCAGAGTGGGCAGAGGGGTGCACTCAGCACTGAGCCACGGGAGGCCAGTGTTTAGAGGTTAGGCTGGGAAGGATACTAGAAGGGACTACCAGGGATCTCATGGAAACAAAGGATGATGGCTCAAGGCAGAGGAAGTGGGGGTTGTGCTGCTAGTAGCTGAGAGGCTGAGAAAGATGAAGGCTCCTCAAGAGAGCCCAGGTGAATCCACTGTGGTAGAATTTTGGCAAATAAACTTTTAAGCCACATACTGGGCACACTTCTGACTTCCTCAATTATGGTAGTAAGGACAATTATTTACCCTAATCAATTCATCCTGAGTCTGAGAGGAAGATTTATAGGTTTATGGGCCCTAAAAATCACAGTACCCAGACTCTGTTTTCCTAGAGCTGAATGGAAAAGAAAAAAAAAAAGTTTTTCAAAAATAAACATGGGTCAACGTGGAAGGCTGGGATCCAGATATAGAGAAGCTGTGACTCAATAACGTTTACATAAGAAAAGTAATAATGGGTTTCCTTGGCAATATACCATACCTTCTCAAAGGCCTTTAAAGTCCTCTTATTAATCTTCTGCATCTACTTGGGCAGCAGGTGAAAGCAAATATTTTAGCTTCATCCTGAAGCAAAGGGAGTGAGCTAGAGAAAAGCCAAGGCCCTTTCTCCTAAAATCCTGGGGAATGAGTGGTACCAACCCCTGGCCTGGAGCACACAGGCCAGGAGCTGCATGCTGCAGCAAAGCGTTGGGACAGAAATGAGGAGGATTCATGACTATTTACTCGGCCAAAGAAAGTGGCAAGATAAGTAATTAGTAACCAGCTTAGCAGGCATTATGCAGTCCTCAAGTACCAAAACCCACATTTCAAGCTCCTTGAGGGCAGGGATTACATTTCAGAATTCACTTCATCTCTGATGGTCCCCAGCACAGCCTAAGACCTCAGTAAATATTTTCTTGCTGACTGATGACATGTGCTGTCCATATGAGGATGTGGAAAGGATGCAGAGGAGTTTGGATTTTATTCAATATATACAATAAGGAGTTTTCAAAGATATAGATAAAGACAAAAATAGTACAGGCCAGCTCTGGGTTTTAGGAAGGAAACCTGGTAGAAATGAGAAAGATGAACTGAAAAGTGGAAAGGCGAGCTACGAGCACAAGATCGGGTCTGTTTACTGCAAAATAGTCTGTCTTTGAATGAAGGCGTGTGTTTTGATCTACCCTTCGTGCACTCGGCCAACAGATATTTATTGAGAACCTACCATCTGCCAGGCATTGTGCTAGATGCTGTGGAAGTTACAGACCTGGCTAAGACCCGTTGTCTACCTCAGAGATGCCCGTGGTCAAGTGAACCAAATCCTGCTTTGGAAGCTAGACGGAGGCCACAAAATACCTAAAATAATCTCGGAAAAAAAGAAAAAAGTGGGAAGAATCACTCTATCCACTTTTCTTTTTTTTTTTGTACGTGGGAAGCCAGCGTTCAACCACCGAGCCACATCAGCTCCCCTGAGTTGTTTTTTCATTTGTTTGCTTGTTTGTTTATAGGAGGCACGGGGAACCAAACCTGGGACCTCCCATGTAGGAAGCAGGCGCTCAACCACTTGAGCCACATCTGCTCCCACTCTATCCAATATTAAGGCCTGCTTCATAGCTGCAGCAACCAAAACAGAGAACCCAGAAACAGACACACACAAATATGCCCAACTGATTTTTTCAAAGAGTTCAATCAATGGTATTTGCTATAATCACATAGTTGTACATTCATCACTTCAATCATTATTAGAGCATTTCCATTATTTCAATAATAATAATAAACAAAAAACAGACAAACAAACAAGAAAATTCCTCACCGCTCAATCTCTCTATGCTTCCCCCTCTGTACATAGCTGCTGTTTCTGGCTATTCTATCCAAAGTATATAATCAATGACTCTTAGTATAATCACAATGTTGTACATTGATCACCTCAAAAATTTTAGAACAATTTCATTACTCCAAAAAGAAAGACTCCATACCCCTTAGCATTCCTTCCTTAGACCTACATAACCACTTAGCTACTTTCATCTTTATAAATTGATTTATATTTACATTTCATATAAACGGAATTATGCAATATGTAGTACTCTATGTTTGGTCTCCACTTAGTATAATTTTTTTTGTCTGATATTAACATTTTGTACTATTAACTTAACGTTAGTTCAGCTTCAAAGAAAAATGATCTTGTATATGTAATTCTACCCATATTCATATTTCACATAATATATTTATATTTCACATAATATATTTATTCATAATAGGGCAATCATATAGTATTTGCCCTCCAACCGCTTTTTGACAATGGTGCAAAAGCAATTCAATGGAGGAAAGTTAGACTTTTTTTCCCTTAAACTTTTTATTTTGAAATAATTTCAAACTTACAGGACATTTGCAGAAATAATACAAAATCCATGCAGAGAACTCCAACATATCACCTCATATACCCAGATCCACCAATTTTAACATTTTGCCATTTTTGCCA
>JAQZBX010066411.1:0-16120 GCA_029593785.1 Cabassous unicinctus
GAATGGATAAACAAACTGTGGTCTATTCACACGATGGAATATTATGCAGCTGTAAGAAGAAATGAAGTCGTAAAGCATATGGCAACATAGATGAATCTGGAGGACATTATGCTGAGTGAAGCAAGCCAGACACAAAAGGACAAATACTGTATGAATGCGTTACTATGAACTAAATATATTGTGTAACATATTGTTTGATCCACAAAAACGAAAAAAAAAAAAAAATTTTATATGCATCCATTACATTTAATGAAGAAATCTATATATTTATTCATCTGTGTTTACTTTTTAGTTTTTAATTGTTTATATTTTCGATTATTAAATGTACAAATAAAGTTAAGAGAAAAAAAAAAAAAACCTAATAGGTCAAGATTTTTTTACTGTGCTGAGGAATTCTGTTTGCTAATATAAGTATTCATAAGGATACTGGCCTACAGTTTTCTGGTTTGGGTGTAATATTTTTAAACTTTGAGAATCAATAATGCAATTCATAAAATACCTTTGATTTCTTTTTCTATGCCCTTAACTAGTTTAATAGTATTGGGAATGTCTGATTATAAATATTTGATAAAATCCCCTGTGAAAACTTTGGGTCCAGTCTTTTTTATGTGGGAGAGTTCTTAAACTATCTCCCTTATTATTTCTCTAGTAATTGGTCTGTTTGGAGTATCTCTACTGAGATCAACCTTGAGAGTTCTTTTCATTTAGGATTTCAAATTTACTTACAGATAGTTGCATAAAGCATCTCACGATTTCAAAAATTTCCTCAATTTTGATTAGTTTCTCTCTGTAATTTTAAATTTGGAGTATTTCTCCTTTCTCTTTTTTTCCTTAAATGGTTTAGCTAGAGATTGCTTATTTTATTATTATTTCCAATAAATTACTTTTAGATTATTAGTTCTTCTACTTTATTTTAAAAATTAATTTTTTATTTTATCTTTATCATTTCCCATTGCTTTCTTTTTCTGTGTTGTTTCTTTTATAGTTTGTGTGTATATTCAGTGGATTTTTAAATTTTTGTTTTATAGTTTTATATATTTTATATTAAATTAATACATAAATTAAGATAAATACATTATCTTCATTTTGTAGATCCTGATATGTCATGCTGACTTCATCATTTTCAAGAAATCCCACAACTTAGTTTTGAGCCAGGATTTGAGTTACCGTATTTTAAAATTTCCATAGGGAAAAGTCTTTTTGGTTTGTTTGCTTTTGTTATTTTTTAACCCTAACAGAGAGTTTTCTTTGTATTATGTCCATTCTGTGGGATTTGTTAAAGATCTCTCTGCGACCAAAGAGATGGTTAAATTTTGTAAAGATGAAAAGAAGTACTTTCTGTAATGGGGTTCAGAATCCTATATAAACCAGCAATATGTACAGTGGTAGACTGAATTTTCTATCCCAATTGAGACATGTCCTTAATCTTAATTTGCATCCCTGTGGCTGTGAAACCATTGTAAACAGGACTTCTTGAGGATATTATTTTTAGTTAAGCTGTGACCCAACTGAATAAGGGTGGGTCTTAATCCATATTACTGGAGGCCTTATAAAGAGAAGAAATGGGGAAGCCTGAGTGTGAGAAGGCCACACAGGAAGAAGTCAGAAGTCAGCAGAAACTGGAAGAGCAGACAGAAAGAGAGAGAGATCTCCATGTAATGGGAAACAGAGATACAAGCCAAGCAAGGAACTTCAAGGATTTCTGGCAGCCAGCACCAAAATGCTCCAGACTCCAGGAGAAAGGAAGCCTTGCCAATATCTTGATTTTGGACTTCTTGCCTCAAAAAATTCCCATTGTTTAAGCTAAGCTATTGTGTGGTTTTTGTCATAGAAGTCTGGCAAACTAAGACATCTAGTTTCTTGATTATGCTGTTTAGGTCTCCTATATCCTTGTTAATTTTCTCAGACTTGAATTGTCTTCAGTTGAGAGAAGTGTGTTCAATTATTTGTGTATTTCTATCTATCATTCTCTGAATCTTCTGTAGTTCTGCTTTATGACAGTTACTGCTATGTTCTCGATACATAAACTGCTATCTTCATTATAAATTACAGCCTTTAATATTATAAAAACTCCTTTGTCTGTTCTAATGCCCTTTGGCCTAAATTCTACCTTATCAAATATGATGGTTGCAACTCTGCTTTCTTTTATTTCCATTTGTCTCGTACATCTTTTCATCCTTTTATGTTGAAATTTTCTAAATTTTTGTTTGAGATGTGTCTCTTGTATTAAGTATAACATTTGGGATTTTCTTTATTGGCCTATCTGAAAAATTTTTTAATAGCTGAGTTATATTCATTTTCATTTTTGATATGACTGATATGTTTGGTCTCAGTTCTGTCATATTATTATATACATTCAGTCTTTCATCATGTAGTCTATTATTTGCTTTCTCTCTTTTATATCTTTTTGCATTTAAGGAGGCTTTTATTTTTATTCCTGCCCTAACACTTATGTTAAAATCTTTCTATAATTCCCATACTTTGTTCTTTTTTGTTTTTTGTTTTGGTTACTGTCTATTTGTTCCTTACCACGAGCAATACTGAAATCAGCGAGTACTTTATACCCCTCAAACATCTCATTTCCAATATTTATAAGATAATCAATGAACTTGTTCTACTTTCATTTACTCTACCATTTTCCCTCCCCTCATTTTAATAACTGTACTCTAAATTGCCTTAGCATATAATATAGTATACATACTATACTATTTACCTTATAAACATAACTTATTTTTAGTTCTACAGATAAATATGTCATTAATACTCATCAAAAGATTATGCCACTGTCTCTCCCATCATTTTGGTTGCCTGAAGTTCATTATCTAATACATAAATCATGATGGATTCATTGAATAATAGTCCTGAGTTTTCCATGAACAAAACAATTTGTCTTTAGCCTTTATTCTGAAGAAAATTTTGGCTGAGTATAAAATTCTTGATCACATTTTCTTTCCATAAACATGTTACTACATTGTCTTCTGGCAAAAACATTGCTGTAAAAAAGTCCAATGACAATCTGTTGTGTTTTTTTGTTTTTATTCCACTTACAAGTGACAGTGTTTTTGTCTCAAGGTCCAAAACCTTATGATCTGCTCCCAACATCTTAAAGTCTAATAGGTATATCAGAATATGTTTTGGTGTTTGTTGATTGCTCTGGATTGAATTTTCCGGGTATGCAATTTCTTGCTCAATAAAAAGATTCAGGAATTTTATTTTCAGAAAAATTTTCTTGAAATATGTATTTTACTACTTGTCCTGTTCCAACAATTTCATTTTCTTCTTTGGGGACTATTATCATAAGTAGCATCTTTTTACCTGTCTTCTACAAGTATCATTTTTTCTTCAATCCTTAGAATCTCTTAACTCCCTTTTTAAAATATTGTCCCCAACTTAGTTTATAAAAATTGCAAGCATACTGAAAAGTTTGTTATATTTGCTTTATCACATATTAATTAATCCATCAATCTATCTTCTCTTTAGATGCATTTCAAAGTTAAGTTGCAGATATCCTTATACTTCAACCCTAAAACTTTAGCATGCACATCATTAGAGTTTAATATTTATTACTGTATTTTTAAAGGTAAAATTACATATATTGAAATGTCCAAATCTTAAACGTTTCATTCACTCAATTTTGATAATACATCAGTGTAACCCAAGTCCTTCTCAGTGAATCCACTCACAGAAGCGATAACTGTACGACTTTTATCCCATAAATTAGTTTTTCCTCTTCTAGAACTTCTTACAGATGGAATCATACAATATATACTCTTTTTTTTAAGGATTTATTTATTCCCCCTTCCCCAGATTTTATTTATTCCCTCCTCCCTGCCAGCCCCCCGCCCCCGCCACGTCTGCTCTCTGTGTTCATTCACTGTGTGTTCTTCTGTGTCTGCTTGTCTTCTCTTTAGGCGGCACCAGGAACTGATCCTGGGACCTTCAGGAGTGGGAGAGAGGCGCTCAATCTGTTGCACCACCTCAGCTCTCCGGTCTGCTGTGTCTCTTATTGTCTCTCCTCTGTGTCTCTTTTTGTTGTGTCATCTTGTTGTGCCAGCTCTCTGCTTGGGCCAGCTCACCTTCACCAGGAGGTCCAGGGAATCAAACTCTGAACCTCCTATAGGGTAGATGAGAGCCCAATTGCTTGAGCCACATCCACTTTCCAATATGTACTCTTTATATAAGGCTTCTTTCACTCAGCCTATTTTTGTGATTCATCCATGACGTTGTGTGCATCCATAGTTTTTTATTGCTGAGAAATATTTCATAGTTTTATAGATAGATAGATAGATAGATAGATAGATATAAAACTTTTCCTTTTATTTTTTAAAAGCAATATTAATTGGTTAATTCCTCTTGTGTATCATCTTTGTTTCTGATTTTTTTTTGCTTTTGAAATATTTTTCTAAGTCTGCTATCGCTATTTTCAAATCTTCATTTCCTCTTATCACCTAATTTCTGAGTTTTTCTAATTATAATTTATGTTGTTCTTTCACTGTTTTTTAAAAAATTTCTTTCAATGTGTATTGAAATATTAAGTTATAATGTTTATCTCTTTTGAGGGTATGTGTTTTGGAGGTATTAGTCTCCTTATTTTCTTTTTTCTCATGTTGACTTTTTATGGGATTTGACTGCTATCCTTTTCTGTTTACTCATTTTAGGTGTAATGAATTTTCTGGTAATTTTAGATGGGATGGGTAAGCCAGGATAACATTTCTGGCTTCATATCTCTAGAATTTCCTTTTCTGTTGTTTATAGAATAAATTCAAATAGGGCTACTTAATCCAATACACATACTAATCAGAATGTCAAATGCCAAAATTAAAGAGAATTCTGAAAGAAGCAAGAGAAAAGTGATTCACCTCATACAAGAAAAGAGTAATAAGAGTAAATGCCAATTTCTCATCAGAAACAATGGAGACAAGAAGGCAGTGGTATGATATATTTAAGAGACTGAAAGAGAAAAAGTGCCAGCCAAGAATTCTTTTTCCAGCAAAACTGTTCTTCAAAAATGAGGGAGAGTTTAAAATATTCACAGATAAACAGAAACTGAAAGAGTTACTTAACAAGAGACCTGCCCTACAAGAAATACTAAAGGGAGTTCTGCAGACTGAAAGGAAAAGACAGGAGAGAGCATCTTGGAGGAGAGTGTAGAAATGAAGCTTATCAGTAAGGGTAACTAAAAGGGTATAAAGCCAGGTAAAAATAATGTACAACAGGATGGAGAGGACCTGTTCATCAACACTGTCTCCATACTAGAGGTGAGACCACTTACCAGAGGGCTGTGCTTTGCTGCTCTCTTGCAACTCACCTTTGGGTGCCTTTCCCATACCCAGACTCATCCTCCCCACTCCCTGGGTTTGCCAGGACTCACTGGGGGCGATACCTGTGATGAGGGTCCCTGTCAGTGAACTGTGGCTGGGCCAGGGTGGCTAAGTGTCCAGGAGAGCAGTCTGCAGGCCGCAAGGCCGACCTAATCCTCCGAGAGGCCTGTACCAGACGGAGCATCATAGTACCCTTACCACTCGGCAGGCCTTCCTCAGTTTCACTAGTACCCTTCCTTCCAGGTCAGAGAATGTCTTTTTTTGGGTCCCAGGAAACCTCACCATGTTCCCCGGGGACCTCTGCAGTCCTTTGGACAGGTGCTTGCCTTTCCCTTCCCATGGGAGAGGGTGCAGGAGAGAGGAATGAAGTGAGTGCTGAATGGCCAAGGATCTGTAGGGGGCATGTGGATGCACTTTTCCCAGTCATGGCCTTTCATGCACTGCTAGTTTCCCTTAGGGAGGTACTCTATGTTGGACTGTTTAAATAGGTAAATACATTTGCCCATATTTGTCTTCTTTAGTTCCTAGACTTTTTAAGAGCCATAGCATTTATAAAATAGAAAGTTGAAGGGAAGGAAACCACTTCTTTTTTTCCTTTAAGTTACCAATGGAGGGAAAAAAAGAGATCACCACCTCCTTTTTCTCTTTTCTCGCATGGTCAGCAATCTCTCAAGCTGAGTGTTCTGTTTCTGTCAAAGGGAATACCCTCTATGAAATTAACTTTATTGGGCCCCCTATATCCAGTTCACATTTGAATTACTTTGCATTTGATGAAAGCTTACCTCATCACCTAATTTTAAATGTGTATATGTGTATTAAAATGTAAGGAAATTTCCCTAAGGATTGTTTACATTGGGTTGTATTTCCTTATAAAGTGCATTTTTGTAAGCTTTCTTGACTTGTTTACTCTGTATCATATCAGGTGAAAATTACTGTAAAGTATCCATTAGCTGAAATTCAGTTACCTAAAACTTCTGGGAAACATTTTCAGCACTGACCACATTCTGTTAATTATGGGCAGGTTTCTTGCCAACACCTCCCCTTATTTTCTATGCTTCTTGGTGAGAGGGATAGTGCCTTGATCATCTTTGTGCTCCTCACAGAATCTTGAACATCTGTATTTTAGTAAATGCTTGCTGGATTAATTGTCAAAACCAACATGTTCTAAGAATTAGTAAAATTCATCTTGCATACTATACCTTAACAAGTATTGAAAGTATCTCTCCAGAATCCTAAGATCTGTATTCCCCTTGGGATACAAAAGTTTTCGCCAGCAAGGATCTGAACAAACTTGACTGAACTAGAATAATGTGAACAGTAAACATTCTGTTTAATTGAAGTCTTATTAAAAAATACAGTATTTGACTTTTTTTTAGCAAGTCTGCAGAATTTTGTTTATGATTACTTTAAATTTGTATTGATTAGTGCACTGAGAAAGTGTAAATAAAGTTACCTTTAGTTGTTCATTTAAACCCCTTATTTCATGGACTAATTCAGGCTATTAATTTTAAGAAGTCAGTATAGCTATAAGATTTGTAAATTTAGAACTTTTATCTAATAGTTTGGGAAAGGATATATAGTATTGTTTCCCTATAACAAAGCTGCCCTAAAGGAATGCTCTTTTAGTACTCCAATTTTCTTTTAAGCAGTGCTTCTCAAACTTTAGTGTGAAGGAGAATCCATAGGATGCTTGTTTAAAATGCAGATGCCTATGCTTCAGTGCTCCAAAGATACTGTGCTTGGTTGACTTTAATAAATACTTGAGTTTTTACTCTCTGCCATATTGTTCAGATGATAATGGGAGTGGAAAGATCAGCAAACTACTGCAATTCTTTAAGGACAAAAAAAAAATATCTGATGGAGAAGAAAGAAGTGTACAGAAACTCTAGACAGACTTTTATATTATCTGAAAACATAGAAATAATGAAACAGGAAGGAGATTCTAATTCTTCTTAAGGTTCCTGACATAATAGATGAGTAATAAATGTTTCTGTTGGCTGGGAAAAGCTCATGAAGGAGGCAGGTAGTATATAAGTGAGACCTTAAAGAGTGAGATGAAATTTCAAAGGGGGAATGGCGAAGGGCACATAAGGTTCCGTCCATATTCTCATTATTCTCATTGCTCATGAGTAAGATTGTGAAGGGCTTTGAAATTTATTAATTGTGCAGGTGAGAGCTTTGGGAGATTTGCATGGCAGTAACATGGTCACCCAGAAAGATTAATGTAGTAGTCCAAAGGATGAATTCTAGGGGGAGGGACCATTGGCAAGCTGATGACTTGGAGGCTGTTTTAACAGTGTGAGGTTAAAGGCCTCAAGAAGGGCAATGCAAATGGTAAAGGAGAGAAGGGAAATGAGGCAAGAACAGATTAAAAGATAGCATTTAAAAGATTTACAATGCCTCCCTCTCTTCAGGTGATTCTTGGGAAAGGAATAATAAATAGGTTTCTATCATTTGGGGGATATGTAACACCACTGAATATAATATCATGGGGCTAGCAATGATGGTTTGAGATGTAAATTGGGGAGTAAGCTTCATCATAAATATATTGAATGATAATGCTAAACCCAGCTCTGTGGAAATCTACTCCCTGCCTCATGGAATGTATGAACCAACAGGAATCAGATGCATCCATGTAAACAAATACCTTCAATATGAGGTGATATATGTGTAATTGAAATATGCATATGAAAA
The DNA here is from genome assembly GCA_029593785.1 of Cabassous unicinctus. Classification (NCBI taxonomy): domain Eukaryota; kingdom Metazoa; phylum Chordata; class Mammalia; order Cingulata; family Chlamyphoridae; genus Cabassous; species Cabassous unicinctus. The sequence goes on from JAQZBX010066411.1 coordinate 8,016, forward strand.
AGTAGACAGGAGTGATTTAATGGCATAGAGATAATCTTTGAAATCTTGGAAGTAGGTGATGTTATCAAGGAAGAGTAAGAAGAATAAGACAATAGACCCTTTTGATAAAGAAATGTCTATTGTCCCAGTATAACAGATAGTAACTGTATAACTTGTGTTCTTTGTTCTGTATTCTAATCTTTACGTAGGCTTTCAACGTTAAATGCATTAATTTAAAAAAAAAATCTTTTTATGTTGTTTTAATTTTTTTTCCACTTTATTGGTTATTTAAATTATTTCATTTTCTTATTAGTTTTATTCAGTTGTTTTGTTGGCTACATTTTTAGAAAGGTTTTGAATCAGAGAAAGGTCACAGCAGTGGTGGGAGAGGATCGCTGGTGCGGGGTGTCAGTGATGTGGGGATGTTGAAGTGTCTGTGGGACATTGTCTCAGTGGGTAGAGATCCACACAACAACCAAAAGAATACTGAGTTTCCAGCCTTGGGAGTTCTGCTACATTCTCTTATAAGACAGCAAGAATCCCCCGAGTACAAGTGCAATATCTAGTGAAGGAAGACAGACCATTATACCAGGCCCTTGATATTGATAATTGTACTTATGAACCTTTCCTTGTGAAATTGAAACTTAGCCTAGTATTATATACTGCCTAAGAATTACCTCCTGAAAGCCTCCTTGTTGCTCAAGTGTGGCCTCTCTCTAAGCTAAATCCAGCATATAAACTCACTACCTTCCCCCCAGTGTGGGACATGACTCCTGGGGATGAGCCTCCCTGGCACCAAGGGTTTATTACCAAACACCAACTAGCAAAGCATCTGGAAAAAGACCTTGACAAAAAGGGGGAAATGGTAAATACAAATGAGCTTTTATGGCTAAGAGATTTCAGAGTGAGTCAGGAGGTCATTCCAGAGGTTACGCTTATGCAAGTCTCAGCAGAATCTCATTGACTGCCACAGTAAACAGTGCCTCAAATAGTGGGGCTCCTGAGGGCTCTAGAGATATCCAGAAACTATAAGCAGGGCAGACAGCTCAGGAATTCAGCACCATGTCAGTGGGCCTTACTTTGGAATTTATGCTCCCCAGAACTCATTTATAGGTTCACTACACATGGCTCTTCTGCCCCTTTTATTTGAACCCATAATTAGTACTATACTTGATAAAATATATGTCTCAGAGACTTAAATCTTTAGTCCATCCATGTCCCATTTGAGCCCTGAATTTCAGCAGAGTTGCAATACCTACTCTCCAGTTCACTGGACTCACCCAGGACAACTAATAAGGAGATGATGATGGACAATGCCCATGCAAAGGAACAGGGAGTGTCTGCAACTACAAGCGAGATAGCCCCATCCATCTGCCCCATAGGATCTAAGCTACCTTTCAATTAGAAGCAGAGTGGGCATACCATCCCAAATCCTCAAGATTGGGGAATGAACAATGGACTAAAGTAGACTTATTATTATTCTACTATAGACTTATTTTTACTTTAGCAATGGTAGAACTCTTATCATTGAATGTAAAGGAAGTGGCCACCAGAGGTTCTCATGGATGGGAGAGGGAAGAACAAGTATAATATGGGGGCATTTTTAGTACATTGGATTTGTTCTGCATGACATTGCAGTGACGGATACAGGCTATTGTATATTTTGCCATAGCTTACAAAATTGTGCAGGTCAGAGTGTAAACTATAATGTAAATTATAGTACATGGTTAGTAGCAATGTTTCAATATGGGTTCATCAATTGTAACAAATATACCACCCTAATGAAGGATGTTGTTAATGTGGGAAAGTGTGGGAGGGGGAGGGAGTGGGGCATATGGGAATCCCTTATATTTTTTATGTGATATTTACGTAATCTAAAGCTTCTTTAAAAATTAAAAAAAAATTTTTTTAAATAAATTCTTGTTGTTTAGCCAAAAAAAAAAAAAATTCTTATTAGGAATTACCTATGTTTCAGAGAAAAAAATATTTTGTGATCAGGTATTTAAAGGCAGCAAGTATGGAAAATTATTAGTAAGAGATTTATGAAGCGCATAACTCAAGTTGACAACTTTTCCTTGAAACTATTAAATTTAAGGATTTCACAATGAATTATTTTTAGTGCCTATAAAAACTTTTATTCTACAAAATTGGTTGAGGAGGGATATTAACATTTTTGCAGATTTTTTTCTTGAAAAAGAATAAAGTTTGCCATTGATATTGATTTTACAAATAGCCACTTTCCTCTGAAAATGAATTGGTTTTTCCCCTCTGGTGATATATGTTTAATTGAGGTAAAATTTATATATAGTAATATTCATTGCCACCTAAATTAAAATATAGAGAACTTCCATCACCCCCAAAATTCCCTCATCTTTTCTTTTGACTCTTCTCACTCCCAGCTTCTTGGCAACCACTTATATGTTTTCTGCCTATAGTTTTGCCTTTTCCAGAATCTCTTGTAAATGGAATCATACAGTCTGAAACCTTTTGAGTTTGGCTTCTGTGACTTAGCACAAAACATTTGAGATTCATGCATGTGTTGCATGTATCAAAAGTTCATTCCCTTTTGTTGCTGAATTTAGTACTGTATGGATGTACCAGAGTTGTTTATTCATTCACCAATTAAGGGACACTTGGGTTGTTTCTAATTCCAGGCATTTATGAATAAAGTGGCTGTAAACATTCACATACAGGTTTTTGTATGAACACAAGTTGTCATTTCTCTTGTGTAAATACTTAGAAGGGGGATTGCTAGGTTGTATGTTTAACTTGTAAAAAACTGCCAAACTGTTTTCCAATGTGGCTGTAATATTTTGCATTCACATCAGCAGTGAATGAGAATTCTAGGTGCTCTACATCCTCCTCAGCACTTGGTGTTATCAGTTTTTATGTTAGACAGTGGTGAACTGTGGCTGGCTTATACTGGTTTGCAAGAGATGATTGTTAAATTTTCAGGAATTTGTGAGCTGATTAGTAAACACAGCTATTATTAAAATTTATAAATATAAATTTTTAAAATATAAACTTAGAATCAAATAAATTATATGTCAAAGGTATTAAATATTTAAAACCTAAAAAAAAGTATATGAAGGCCAAAGGAACAATGGTTGAAGTAAGTACTGCCTTTACAGTAATAACACTGAATGCAAATGGACTAAATTCCCCAATCAAAAGACAAAGATTGGCAGAATGGATAAAAAAATATATAAGCTATATAGCTATATAGCTATATATGCTGTCTACAAGAGACTTAACTTAGATCCAAGGATACAAGTAGACTCAAAGTGAAAGGCTAGAAAAAGATATTCCATGCAAACAATAGCCAAAAAAGAGCTGGGGTAGCTATATTAATATCGGAGAAAAGGGACTTTAAATGCAAAACTGCTATAAGAGACAAAGAAGGACACTATATACTAATAAAAATGACAATCCACCAGGAAGAAATAACAATCATAAATGTTTATACACTTAACCATGGTGCCCCAATATACATGAAGCAAATACTGGCAAAACTGGAGGGAGAAATAGATGTCACTACAATAATAGTTGGAGACATCAATACACCACTCTTATTAATGGATAGAACTTCTAGACAGTGGATCTATAAGAAAACAGAGAACTTGAATAAAATGACAAGTGAACTAGACCTAACAGACATATACAAAACATCTTCAAGTTCTGGTTATAGGCAATGGTTTCTTAGACTTTCTACCCAAAACATAAGCAATGAGATGAAAAGAGATAATGGGACCTTCTCACAATGAAAAACTTTTGTGCATCAAAGGACTTGTCAAGAAGGTGAAAAGGCAGACTACTCAATGGGAGAAAATATTTGCAAACCACATATCCAGTAAGGGTTTAATATTCAGAATATATAAAGAAATCCTACAACACAACAATATATAGACAAACAAACCAATTAAGAAATAGGCAAAAGAATAGTCATTTTTCCAAAGAGGAAATACAAAGGCCTAAAACGTACATGAAAAAGTGCACTACATCACTAGCTATTAGGAAAATGCAAATCAAAACCACAATAAGGCTTCATTTCACACCTACTAGAATGGCCACTATTAAAAAAAAAAAACAGAAAACTACAAGTGTTGGAGAAGATGTGGAGAAATAGGAACACTTATTCACTGCTGGTGGGAATGTACAATGGTACGGCCACGGTGGAAGGTAGTTTGCTGGTTCCTCAGAAAGCTAAGTATTAGAACTGCCGTATGAGCTGGCAATTCCACTACTACTCAGAAGAACTGAAAGCAGGGACATGAACAAACATTTTCACACTGGTGTTCAAAGCGGCATTACTCACAATTGCCCAACAAGGGAAAGAACCCTAGAGCTCATCAATCGATGAATGGATAAACAAAATGTGGTATATACATATAACGGAATATTATTCAGCTATAAGAAGAAATGACGTCCTGATGCATGTGACAACATGGATGAACCTTGAAGACATTATGTTGAGTGAAATAAGTCAGAGACAAAGGGACAAATCTCACTAATATGAACTAATTATAATGAGCAAACTCATTGAGTTAATATCTAGAATATAATTTTAGCATGAGAGTAAAGAATGGGGAGCTGATGCTTATTTTGTGCAGAATTTTCATTAAGGCTGATTATAAATGTCTGGAAATGGATAGAGGTGATGGTAGCACATTATTATGAGTGTAATTAACAGTGATGAATTGTGTCAGTGATTGTGGTTGAAAAGGAAAGTTTAGAGTCATATATGTCACTAGAAGGAAATCGAGAGGATGTGACACGGGACTATATAATATAGTGAACCCTGTTGTAGATGATGAATATGGTTAATAGCACAAATATAAGAATGTTCTCTATGAACTATTACAAGGTGTTAATAATGGGGTAGTATATGGGAAAAATACACTGAATGCAAACTATGGAATATAGTTAACAATAATATTTTAATATTCTTTCATCAGTTATAACAAAGGTACCACACCAAAGCTAAGTGTCAATAATAAGGAGTATGGGGGTTTTATTTTTATTCGGAACAATGAAAATGTTCGGAAATTAATTATAGTGATGAATGCACAACTCTGTGATTACACTGAGAGCCAATGACTGTACACTTTGGATGGATTGCATGGTGTATGAGTAAAGCTGCTTTAAAAAAAAAAAAAATCTGTCACTGTTGCAGTCCTTTCCAGCACAGAGGACATGGCCTTATTCCAACCTCAGGTGCCTATACTGTGGTTCTCTTGGGGCTTGCCAGAGGCTCTATACACCATCTCCATCACAGACATATCCAGAAACTTCAGTTCCTTGAATCATAAGCCTAAGCCATTTAAATTTCCTGCTCATATTGCTGCCTGTTTTCTACTGGAATGTCTTTTTTAAAAAATAACAATTTGTAGGCGTTCTTTTAAGATTTTGGATGTTAGTCCTTTATGTGTTAAATAGCTTCTCCCAGTTAGTCACTTGACTTTACTAATGTCTTCTGTCATACAGACGTTTAAAATTTTTATTAATGTTTTCCACATCTGTCTCCCACATTTTTATGCTTCATTTATCTATGCTTTCTATTCCCCACAATTGTAAACAAATATTCTTTAATTTATTCTAATATGTTTTATAATTTTCACTCTTCCATTAAATCTCTAATCCTATAGACTTTATTTTTATGTACTGTATTAGGCAGTCAGAAAGATAGGTAATAGGTATTGTCAATGATTGACTAAATGAATTTAATCACTCTTCACAGTTTGGTATGCATATAGTATGGACTTCTATAAAAAACTTAACAAATGAAAGATGCCCTAATACTTTACCCTAAGATAATGTGTCAAGAGATGAACTATAAATAAAGTTCTATGGACTCTAGTATTAGAAAAATATAGGAAGAAAGTGGTATCCCTAAAACAGGACTTTTGTTTTGAGAAAAAATGGGCACACCTATTTTTGATCAATTTAATGGAGAATGCAGCAGAATCAGGACTTTGAAGGGGATTTAGTAAATGAAGGTCATCAAAAGCATAAGAAGAATAATATAACATTTTTCAAGTTAAAACTCTTTGTAATCATAAAACTAATGGTTCCATTAGCCCTAATGAATAAATCTGGATAGAATTAAAATCAGCTTGAGTTAAATTGTTTATTTCAATCACACTTATTATGAAATATATATGGAGCACCCATTTGTAAAAAGTCTATAAACAGCAACAAAATTTAGGCTTAGAAAAGAGCTGTATGGGCAATTTGTGGAAAATAAATTACTTAGGTGAAGTGATCCTGTTTGACTGCAGGAATTTTAGTAACCCTGGCCATCATTGTGACAGAAAGTAAATAAATAAATCATATTTCTCCACCTTAACCACTATTCCCTAGGGGTTAGGGGTTAGCGAGGAGAAAATGACTCATTATCAAAATAATAATGGTTAACACTTATGTATTATTCAATACGTATTAGGCGCTATTTTAATATATTAACTGATTTAATTATCACAATACATCAATGAATTGCGGCCTAGCATTACACCCATTTTACAAATGAGGAAATTGAGGTACAAACCATCAAATAACATGCCTACGGTCATACAGCTAAAAAATGTTTAGTCAGGATTTGGATGGCAAACAACGGCAGTTTGGCTGAAGATTCCAAGATCCCAACCCCTAAAATAGTCTCTAAATAATGGCAGAGTTGAAATCAATTGTTTATAAAAGGTGGTTATGTGAGTGAATACACTACTTTATAAGTGAAAATGGAAAAAACATAGAAAAGGCTTCAGGACTAAGTTTGTGGACTTTAAAAGTGTCAAAATAACATGATATTAATGAAACAAATTAGAGGGAAAGTCAAAGTGGGTCAACATCTTTTAAAATAATTTCAAATGAATACAAATACATTGGTAAGGAAAGTGAGAAAGTTTTTCTAAGTCATTTGTAATAAAAACAGGGAATCATGAACTTTTATGATGGGTTTGGGAAGAGGAATCTGGCAGTAACTTTTTTGATAATTAAATTAAAGGATTTAATGATAAAAGGAAATAGAAATTATAATTTACTTAATAAAGACCAATTTCTGTGCTTTTCCTTATACATTTCATTTTCCTCTTTCTTTAATTTGCTAGGATAGTGTAATTCTGTTTTTCTTCTTCCTAATAGACTGTCACCCATCACTAAATGGGCATGTTCTTTTCATTACCATTCAATTATGGGGAATAAATACTAATAAGGTAATAATACAATCTAGCATTTTAAAAAGACCAAGTTCTACTTTTCTCAGTATCCATGTAACTTTTTATATTTCAGACTATGAAAAGCTAAAAGAAATAGAATGTTCTGAAGTCCCTGAAGCTCCACTCTGTGATTTCTAATTGTTTGAGAATTCTTTGCAGCTGAGTGATTTCTGCATAAGTTCTGTCAGGCAGGAAATGTAACACTTAATCCTCACAGTGTAAAATCAAATTTCACTGCTAAATAGTTTGAATGACAATTCTATATTTTAAGAGATATAGTCTGATACAACTACCAAAATATGCGACCTTGTGCATATGTACTAATATGATGAAATTCAAACTGAGTGCTTTACTTTACAATCATACAAACAAACTCACATATGAAGAAACTATACCATGGTATTCCAATGAATAAGAATGTGGTAGTACCAAGAGACTGTGCAATATAATTAGTAACAAACTAAAATCTCCTTGAAGATATAGATAAATGCTTAGTGGGTTTTAAAATAAATAGGATTTTAACTCAACGCTTTTGTGGGAAGCAAAGAAGAGGAACCTCAAAAGAGGCTACAGAAAAATGGGAATGCAGATTTGGTTCTTCTGCACCTTCAGTAAATTTTTTTTTGAGTTTCTTTACTTACCTAAGGACAAGGAGCTTGACCTGATGATCCTCTAAGACAGTGGTTTGGGAACCACTGTCACAATGGAGTCATGTGGGGAGCTTCAAAAAATACTGATGCCTTTATCTCAGATGGTCTGGGGTTTGGCCTGGGCTATGCAATTTTTATAAAATCCCCAGGTGATTCTAATGTGCAGAAAAGTTTGGGAACCACGTTTTAAGATAATTTCAGTTCTGTCTGTAGCTAAGAAAATGTTCCAGAGACATCTTGAATCTAAAACAGAACCACTATTTGA
>JAQZBX010066412.1:0-16122 GCA_029593785.1 Cabassous unicinctus
AGCAACATTATTCACCATTGCCAAAAGTTGGAACAACCCAGGTGTCCATCAACAGACGAATGGATAAACAAACTGTGGTCTATTCACACGATGGAATATTATGCAGCTGTAAGAAGAAATGAAGTCGTAAAGCATATGACAACATGGATGAACCTGGAGGACATTATGTTGAGTGAAGCAAGCCAGACACAAAAGGACAAATACTGTATGACTGCATTACTATGAACCAAGTATATTGTGTAACATATTGTATGATTCAAAAAAATTTATATGTATCCTGTACATTTAATTGAGAAATGCATGTATTCAACTGTTTTCTTTTTAGTTTTTAATTGTTTATATTTTCAATTATTAAATATACCAAATAAAGTTTAAAAAAGAAAGTGAAGGGGGGCACTATTAATAACAATGATGGTATAAATTGGGTCTGTCCCAGGCAAACTTGATTACATTAGTATCCGATGATTTTGTGGAATTATTGTTAATTTTTCAGATTGACAATGTGATTATGTTTATGTTCTTTTTTAAACTATTTATTAGAAAAGAAAATCTTCAGCTTTTTAGTCTCGGGACCCTTTATACTCCTAAAAATTATTGAGGCCACACCAGCTAGGATGGCTGGTAGAAATGTAAAATGGTACAGCTGCTGTAGAAAAGTCTGACAGTTTGTCAAAGAGCTAAATATAGAGTCAGTGTATGACCCAGAAATTCCCCTCCTAGGTATATAACCAAAAGAATTGAAAACATATGTTTAAACAAAAACTTATGACATGAATATTCATAGCAGCAGAATGCCAAAAAGTGGAAACAACTCAAATGTCCATCAACTGATGAATGGATAAACAAAACATGGTATGTACATACAATGGAATATTAATCAGCCATATAAAGGAATGAAGCACTGATCCAGGCTGTATCATGGATGCACCTTTGAAACATCATGCTGAGTGAAAGAAGCAAACACTAAAGATCATATATGGGTCCATATGTATGAAATAGCCAGAATAGGCAAATCTGCAGAGAAAGAAAGTAGAATAGTAGCTGCCAGGCGATGGGGGGTGGAGGGAATTGGGAGTGACTGCAAATAGGTATGGGATTTCTTTATGGAATGGGGAGATAGTGATGATGGTTGGACAACTTGTGAAGATACCAAAAGCCACTGAATTGTAAACTTTAAAATGGTGAATTTTGTGATATGTGAATTAAGGCTTAGTAAAAAAAAAATTAAAAATTACTGAGGACTCCAAAGAGCATTTCTTATGTGGGATAGATAGATATCTAACTTTCCATATTAGACATTAAAACTGTTAAGTTTTAAAATATTCATCAAGTTCTTTTAAAATAGCAATAAAAAATCTATTACATGTTAAATAAAAAACATATTTTTATGAAAAGTAACAATATTTTCCAAGATAAAAAAGAGTGAATGGCATTGTGTTATATTTTTGCAAATCTCTTTCACATCTGGCTCAATAGAAGACAGTCAGATTCTCAGATCTGCTGCTGCATTCAGTCTGTTGTGATATTACATGTCTTGTAGCCTATAGAGAACACTGTATACTCCTGAGAGAATAAGAATGCAAATGACAAATAATAAATTAATATTGTTTTCAAAATAGTTTTGGCCTCAAAGGCACCCATGTGGTGGTTTGGAACTCTGTGTACCCCAGAAAATCATGTTCTTAAAGCTAATCCATTCCTGTGAATGCAAACCAATTGTAAGTAGGTTTTCATAAGGTTATTTTAGTTAAGTGTGGCCCAGGGTGGGTCTTGCTGGAGTCCTTTATAAACAGGATAAATACAGAGCGAGGCAGCCACAGAAGCAAGAAGATGAAAGCAACAAAACCTGGAAGAGAAGGGAGGGAAGAACCAGCAGATGCCATCACGTGCCTTGCCGTGTGACAGAGGAGTCCCAAATCACCAGCAACCGTTCTTCAGAAAGAAAGCATCATCTTGATGAAGGCTTGATTTGGACATTTTCACAGCCTCAAAACTGCAAGCTTGTAAACTAATAAACCCATTGTTAAAAGCCAGGAAAGCAGATGTGGCTCAAGCAGTTGGGCGCTAGCCTCCCACATGGGAGGTCCTGGGTTCAGTTCCGGGTGTCTCCTAGAGAAGACGAGCAGCAGACACAGCGAGACAATGAGCAGACAGATGAGGGAGCCACCCCGGGGCGGGGGGTGGGGTGGGGGGACGGACTGAAAAGAAATAAATAAAGTTTGGTGGATTTCACCAGTGAAGCCCTCTAGTCCTGCGCTTTAAAAAAAAAAAAAGCCGACCCATTTCATGGTGTAGTGCTTTCAGTAGCCTAGCAAACTAAAACATCCCGAAAGGGTCTTGGGAATCACCACATGCTGGGTTAGAAACACACACATTTATTAACAGTTGAAATGATATGCTGTCGGGTTCTGCTTTAAAATACTCTGTGGGAGGGGTGGTGGTGGAAGGTAGATGAGATTACCAGCATATTAACAATTATTGAAGCTGGGTGATGGGTCATGGGAGATCTCTGTATCAGTCTCTCTACCCTAGTGTAAGTCTGAAATTTTCTATAATGAAAAAATATTTTTGTTGTGGTTGGTTTAATCAATGCTCATGTAACTGAGCAAAAGACCTTGAGGTAGTTGGTAGGAGGGAAAGCCAAGTTAGGGACACAAAGACACAAAGACACAAAGATGAATCAGACACCGTTCCTATCTTCAAGTTTTCATCTTGTGGCAGACCTAGTTGTGGGAAAAAGCTATGATAAAGCCATTTGACAAAGAACTGTCAGATTTAATGAGTACCAGGCACCCTGCTCAGTGCTCTACTTACATTTGCTCCTCACAGCATCTCTCTGAGGCTGGTGTCATTATCTCCATTCTGCAGATGAGGAAATTGAAGTTCTGAGAGGTTGAGTAACTTGCCCAAGATCTTACAGCAGAAAGGAGTGCTGCGACCTAAACTTAGGCCCATCTCCCTCAAAGCCTGGGCTCTTTACCGCTCTGCCATTCCTTTCTCAACTCTCCCATTCCACAATCCCACCTTATATCCTGTGAATGGTACCCCCCGGAGGTTTTCAACAGGGGGCCTGGGCAGTGACCTAGGGGAGCCCATAGCATTTCTGAGAACTGATGATAACATCGACGGCACCTCTCCTCTCATTCAATCCACACAATTTAAATACATAGAGTAGACGTTTTTATCCATGTTTGCCCTCCTCTCCTTGACTGTTTCTTCCTCCAGTTTTTGGAAAGCAATCTAGCAACATTGCTTTAAACAACCATTTGTAAGGGCGTGGGTTCAATACCGTAAGGATAAACAAGGAAATTTATTGAATCGTTGTTCATAGGGCAAAAACCTGAAAACCAACTGAAGACTCAACAATGGCACAGCCACACCAAGGGATTCTCCTGCCGTTTTTTAAGAGAATGAAGCAGAGCTAAACCAGATGACCACGAGGGATTTTCATGAGGTGTTCTTAAATGATGAAAGTAAGATTCAAGAGATGCTATGATTCCTGCTTTATAAGGCAATGCTTTAAAAACTTTAATGTAGGGAGCAGATGTGGCTCAAGCGGTTGAGTGCCCCCTTCCCACATGGGAGGTCCAGGGTTCAGTTCCCAGTGCCTCCTGAAAAAACAAACAAGAAGCAAAACAAACGAAAGCACCAACTCAGGGAAGCCGATATGGCTCAGTGGTTAAGCATCGGCTTCCCACATACGAGGTCCCAGTTTCAATCCCTGACCCCTGGTACCTCAAAAAAAAAAAGCAAACTTTAACGCCCTGTATATGTAGATCCATTCATATATGCAGGTGTAAGAATTCTTGGGAGTGGAGGATGGTGCTGATGTGGAGAAAGGAGGAAGAGAGGAAGTTTGAGGAGCTAAGCAAAACAAAAACAAGAGAAAGGAAAGAAAACCAAGTCGCACCTTTTTACAAAGCGTTTATGTGATTACATTTCCGTATTTATGTAAAATTATGTATGAGTGTAGTTATGGATAAAGAGATTAAATTTTTAAACTATTTTCTTTAAGGAGAAATGGAAGAATGCAATAAATTTCAAGGTTTTTAAGCAATACCTCAGCTGTCCAAAGACCACGTGATTAACTGTGTGGGGTGAAAACTTTTTCATAACCAAAAACAAGTGAGAGATAGTAAAAAAAAGAAGCATTTGCTCACCTTCATTCTACCAGAGCAATGTGCATGGCAGTATTCCAACGATGTCTTTCAAAGTTCATACGGTACAAACGTGCTTAGTAATAGGATTTTGAAACACACTATAAGATAATTACTGTTTGAAGCAAGAGCTACTTTTCTGATTACAGGCCCAGTGGAAAAATGATAGCACAGTATTTGCAGCCCTTGCAAGCCTGTGCAGAATAAGGAAACCACTATAACCTTTTGTGTATGAAGCTACAATATTTATCAGTGATTGAGAAGGCAGTTTGGGCTACAGAGTATATTATTTTGAAGGCTCACATGTTTATAAAATTTGCAGTAATAGCACCAAATGACTCTTAAAAGAATGAAATCCTTTTTAAGAGAGCTAAAAACAAAAGAATACAGGGGGAGCAGATGTAGCTCAGTGGTTGAGTGCCTGCATCCCATGTACCTCCTTAAAAAAAAAAATACAGTGGTTAAAAAATAAATAAAACTATAAGTAAAATAAAACAAACTAAAACAAAGAAAAGAATACAGTAAGCATGAAATATCTATCAAAATGATAGTCATAGCCATGTTGAAAAGCTGACTAAATGAGTCTGTCTTTACCATGATACAAATCTAATATCTCTCCAATGTATCTTTCTGCCTTCTAACATTCTAGAATTATTTAGCTTATTTTTCAAGTCTATGCTGTCAGTTCAATATTTCTACAAAAATCTATCTATCTATCTATCTATCTATCTATCTATCTATCTATCTATCTATCTGTATTAGTCAGCCAAAGGGGTGCTAATGTGAAATACCAAAAATGGGTTGGTCTTTATAAAGGGTATTTATTTGGGGTAGAAGTCCACAGATACCAGGCCATAAAGCATAAGTTTCTTCTCTCACCACAGTCCATTGCCACGTATTGGAGCAAGACAGCTGCCAACATTTGCCCAGGGTTCAGGCTTCTTGGGTTCCTCTCTTCCTGGGGCTGCGTTTCTCTCCGGGCTTAGCTCCTGTTTCCTCCACAAGGTCAGCTGTAGGCGATCAGGCCAACGGTTCGCTTCTCTTCTCCTGGAGCCTTCTTTCCAACATCAAAGCTGCTTCTCAAAGACTGCTTCTTCTGTCCTTTGCCTTGCCTTTTATGTTTGATTCCCCACCCACCAGGGGGTGGGGCTCAACGCCCTACTGATGTGGCCCAGTCAATGCCCTAATCATAATTTAATCATGCCCAGATTAACAGATCAGATTACAAGCATGATCCAATTATATTTTTGGAATTCATAATTACATCAAATTCCCCAACGGTTACACTATCTATCTATCTATTTATATATAATTGAGGTATTATATGATCTGAGGACATCTTACCCAAAGACAGTCCTTTCCTCAAGGGCCATGGATCTGGCTCGCTTGTTCTTTGAGACACTCACTCCAATTATTTCCTTCCTATCTTCTCTGCTCACTCATTTCCATTAATGCTCCAAAATGTTTGCTGTATTCCATCTTTAAAACGTTCTCCCTCACTCCATGTTCCTCTCCAACAACTGCCCTATTTCTCTGCTCAAAAAAATGTTTAAAATGAAACAAAATAAAACACACATACAAAAAAAACCCACATACGGTGTCTCCAATTTCCCACTTATCATTCGCTTAATTTTCTTTCTTTTTATTATGGGAGGTTTGCTTAGTTGATATGTCTCCTAAGCCTTTTTAAAGTTTATAATAGCCCTATCTCCCTTTAAGAAAAAAATTCCATTTACTTTTTGAAAAAATAGGAACAATCGTCCTGCAAAAGGCTGGAAACTTGGAATTTGGTAGACTGCTTCCTCTTGGTGTCATTTAATTTTTTCCTCTATCTCCCCCATTTCCTGTAAAGAGCTAGTGAGATCTGGAGGCAGGATTAAATTCAGGGTCAATTTTGGGGACTGGTACCGTTTGTGTACCTCTTACTCTATCACAGGAGGTATATGATGTCTGATTATCCCACTGTTATTGATGATAAGCTAGATCTCTCTGTTATAAAGTTCCCCACCAAACTCTCCCCCTGGTGGTTTTAGCAGTCATCAATGAGCCTTGCTTACTTCCATTACTTCACTGGGGGTTACAAAATGGTGATTTTCTTTTTAAAATATTTTTCTTATTTTTTATTTTTTTAAAGATTTATTTATTTATTTCTCCCCACCCCCTCATTGTTTTTCACTTGCTGTGTCTGTTCATCTTCCTTGTTACTTTACGAGGCACCAGGACCCAAACCTGGGACCTCTGATGTGGGAGGTGGCCTAATCGCTTGAGCCACCTCCGCGCCCTGCTTTATTGTGCCTCTCATTCTGTTTTTCCTCCCCATGTCCCTTGTTGCGTCATCTTGTAGCGTCAGCTTGCCATGCCTGCCTATCACATCAGCTCGCTGTCTTCTTTAGGAGGCACCAGGATTCTCTGCTCCCTCCTTTGTTGTATCTCTCATTATGTTTTTTCTTCTTGTATCTCTTGTTCTGTCAGCTTGCCATACCTGCCCATCGCACCAGCTTGCTGTCTTCTTTAGGAGACACTGGGATCTGAATCACTGACCTCCCATGTGGTAGGTGGGAGCCCAGTTGCCTGAGCCACATAGACTTCCCTGATTTTCTAATTCTATGATTTCTTTTGCACTTATTACCTGGAATTCTTCCTCTTCTGTTTTTTGTTTTTTTTTAACAAATCAATTTTATTGATACATATTAATAAAGCATACAGTTCATCCAAAGGGTACAATCAATGGTATTTGGTATAATCACATAGTTGTGCATTCATCGCTTCAATCATTATTAGAGCATTTTCATTAATTCAATAATAATAATAAACAAACAAGAAAATTCTTCACCTCTCAATCTCTTTATGTTTCCCCTGCTGTACATAGCTGCTATTTCTGGCTATTCTTGCACATTTATTTATTTATTTATTAAGCAGTTTTTTTGAGATATATTCACATACCCTACAATCTATCTAGAGTGAATAACCAATGGCTTTTAGTATAATCACAATGTTGTACATTCATCATCACAAAAAATTTTAGAATTATTTCACTACTCCAAAAAGAAAAACCCCACACCCACCCCTTAGCATGTCTTCCCTACCCTACATAACCACTAATCAAATTTCATCTTTATAAATTGATTTATATTTAAATTTTATATATTTATATTTAAATATTGTATATAATATGTTATACAATATATTTAGTTCATAGTAACACAATCATACAGTATTTGTCCTTTTGTGTCTGGCTTGCTTCACTCAACATAATGTCCTCCAGGTTCGTCCATGTTGTCACATGCTTAACAACTTCATTTCTTCTTACAGCTGTGTAATATTCCATCGGGTGAATACACCACAGTTTGTTTATTCATTCATCCGTTGATGGACACCTGGGTTGTTTCCAACTTTTGGCAGTCATGAGTAACGCCTCTATGAACATAGGTATCCAGATATCTGTTCATGTCACTGCTAAGTTTTTCTGGGTATATACCCAGTAGTGGTATTGCCAGGTCATGTGACAAATCTATATTCAACTTCTTTAGGAATTGCCAAACAGTCCTCTACAGTGGCTGTACCATTCTACATTCCCACCAATAGTGAATAAGTGTTCCTATCTCTCCACATCCTCTCCAACACTTGTAGTTCTCTGCCTTTTAATAGTAACCATTCTGATAGGTTACTATCAGATGATATCTCATTGTAGTTTTGCATTTCCCTAATCATTATTGTTGTTGAATATTTTTTCATGTGTTTTTTTGCCATTTGTATTTCTTCTTTGGACAAATGTCTATTCAAGTCTTTTGCCCATTTTTTAATTGGGTTGTTTGTCTTTTTATTGTTGAATTGTAACATCTCTTTATATATCCTGTATATTAAACCCTTATTGGACATGTGATTTCCAAATATTTTCTCCCATTGAGTCATCTGCCTTTCTACCCTTTTGACAAAGTCAATCCTTATGCCAGTACCATGCTGTTTTGACCACTGTAGCTTTGTAATATGTTTCAAGGTCAGGCAGTGAAATTCCTCCCATGTCACTCTTCTTTTTTAGAACGCTTTTGGCTATTTGGGTACATTTTCCCTTCCAAATAAATTTGGTAATTGCCTTTTCTATTTCTGTAGAGTAGGCTGGAATTCTTCTTTAGGATAGAACTTTCCCTCAACAACTAGTTAATTGATCACCCTGAACTTCAGTTTGGACAAGAAAAGTAGGATGAATGCTTCATTCCGCACCGCCCCCCCCTTTTTATTTTTATTTTTTTTACCAATTTTCAGAATAATGAGTTAGTAAAGCCCTAACAACCTTGAATGGATACCTTGACATTGGATTGTTGCTGTTATTTTCATATAATCTCACAGAACTTTAAAAAGTTGACAAGTGTTCTTCCATGGTCATTATTCTTTTTTATGCTCAAGTAGTCCCATCTTTTGCCATTGAGAGTCTATTCATATTGGCTCCTCTTTCCTTTTGTAATGACCTAGTAGTCTTGGATCACTTCTTTGCTTTTTAGCATGACAAGATTGAATCAATTTTTTTTTTTTTTGCAAAGATCCCTGGTTCCTTCTAAGGGGAAATACTATTTAAAGGCTATAATCTGGCCATTGATTGTACACTTTGGCTGGATTGTATGGTATGTGAAAAATATTGTTGTTGTTTTTTAAAAAGGTGTAGCCGTTTGGCAATTTAATGTAATTATGAATTCCAAAAATATAATTGGATCATGCTTGTAAACTGATCTGTTAATCTGGGCATGATTAAGTTATGATTAGGGTGTTGACTGAGCCACGTCAGTAGGGTGTTGAGCCCCACCCCTTGGTGGGTGGGGAATCAAATATAAAAGGCAAGGCAAAGGACAGAGTTGGAGCAGTTTTTGAGAAGCAGTTTTGATGTTGGAGAGAAGACCCCAGAAGAAGAGAAGTGAGCCGTTGCCTGATAGTCTACAGCTGACCTTGTAGAGGAACCAGAGGAGCTAAGCCTGGAGAGAAACGCAGCCCCGGGAAGAGAGGAACCCGAGAAGCCTGAACCCTGGCAAACGTCGGCAGCAGTCTTGCTCCAACACATGCCAATGGACTTTGGTAAGAGAAGAAACTTAAGGCTTTATGGCCTGGCATCTGTGGACATCTACCCCAAATATATACCCTTTATAAAAACCAAACCATTTTTGGTATTTCACATTAGCACCCCTTTGGCTGACTAATACAAAATGTATAGTCATCCCCCTCTCACTGAGCTCCAATCACACCACCTTTCTTTAGTTTCTCTAACAATTCAAGCTCTATTCTGCCTCAGAGTTCCCACATTTGCTCTTCCTTCTGTCTGCACTGGACTTTCCCCAAATCTTGTCATCCTTCTGGTCTCAGCTTAATTGTTCCTTGCTCAGAAAGGCCTTCCTTGTCTCCCCAGTTTAATTTAGGTAGGTCCTGTCTACTTTATGGTTGGTACATCTCTCTATATATGTTTGCTTAGTATCCATATCTCCCATCAGACCATAAGCATCCTGGAAATAAGGACCATTGCATTGTGTTTACCAGTGTCTTAGTTTTGCCTCAGCTGTTGTCATAAATACCCCACAATGGGTTGGATTACACAAGTATTTATTGGCTTACAGTTTCAGAGGACAGAAGTCCAACCTCAGAATATTGGCAAGACTTTTGCTTTCTCCCCAAAGATTGCGGCATTCTGGTGCTGGCTTGCTGGAAATCCTTGGGATTCCTTGGCTTTCTGTCACATGGGGATGTCCTCTCATGTCTCCTCTGACTTCCAGCTTCTGGTTCCTCCCTATGACTTTCTCTGACTATATCTGAATTTCTTCTGCTTCTAAAAGACTTCAGTAATCCATTTTAAGGCTCACCCTCATGCAGTTGGGCCATATCTTACCTAAAATAACATCTTCAAAAGATCCTATTTACTACATGAACGATAACAGATCTGACAGTGATTTTTAAAAAAATTTTTTGTTGTTAATTTTTTTATTTTACTATTACTATTTTTCGTTGGCTTTGTTTTTGGTGAGGTTTTGGGTTGCAGAGGGGTTGAACCTGTGATAGGGGAGGCTCACTGGTCTGGGTGTCAGTGGTGGGGGGATGTGTGTATGGGGGTGTGCCTGGGGCATACCTCTATGGAGTGTGAGTGTGTGAGTGTGGTTAGGGGGTGTTGTCTTGGTGGGTGAAGACCCATAGAATAATGGACGGAATATTGAATTCCCATCCTGGCAAGTTCTGCTACATTATCTCATAGTATGGCAAGTATCTCTAGTGTACATGGGCAGTGCCTAGCAAAAGAGGGAGGGCCAATGCCCCAGGCCCTTGATATTGATGCTTGTACTTATGAATCTTTGTCTTGTGAAATTGAAACTTGGTCAGGCAATATATATTGCCTAAGAGTTACCTCCTGAGGGCCTCCTTGTTGCTCAAATGTGGCCTTTCTCTAAGCCAAACTCAGCATGAAAATTCACTGCCTTTCCACCCCCCCACCCCAGACATGGGACATGACTCCTGGGGATGAGTCTCCCTGGCACTGAGGGATTAATACCAAGTGCCAACTAATGATGTATTTGAAGAAAAACCTAGACCAAAAAGGGGAAATATTAAATGCAAATGAATTTTTATGGCTAAGAGGTTTCAAAGTGAGTCAGGAGGTCATTCCAGAGGTTACACTTATATACTTCTCAGGAGGCTCTCACTGTCTGCCATAGTAAACAGTGCCTGAAGTAGGGGTGATTCTGGGGGCTCTAGAAACTTCTAGATACTATATGCAGGGAAGATAACCCCAGAAAATCAGCACCCCATCAGTGGACCTTAACTTGGAATATATGATAACCCATCTCTCCCAATGTATCAGAGTTAGACTCATTTATAATTTTCCTACACATGGCTCTTCTATCCCATTTGTTTGAACCTATAATTAGCATTATACTCATTAAATATATGTCCCAGAGGCTTACATCTTCTAGCTGTTCATATGCCAGGTGAGCCCTGAAACTCAGCAGAGTTGCATCCAACACCTGCTCACCAGTTCATTAGACTCACCCAGGACAACTAACTAAATGATGAAGATGGACAACGCCCATCCTAACAAGCAAAGAGTATCTGCAACTGCAAGCAAGACAGTTCCATCTATCTCCCAATGGTATCTAAGCCCCATCTCAATTGGAAGCAGAGTGGATATCAACATCCCAAACTTCTCAAGATAGAAGAACAAACAAACATTAGTGGGGAATGCAACTATGGACTAAAGTACACTTATTATTATTCTAGTAATTGAAGAACTTGTAACATTGCTATAAAGACAGTGGTCACCAGAGGTTCTGAGGGGAGAGGGAAGAATAGATGTAACATAGGGCATTTGGGGGACATTGGAATCATTTTGCATGATATTGCAATGACAGATACAAGCCATTATACATTTTGTCAAATTATAAAATTTTGCAATGCAGAGTGTAAAACATAATGTAAATTATAGACCATGCTTAGTAGCAATGCCTCAATACATGTTCATCAGTTGTAACAAATGTACCACACTAATAAAAGATGGTGTTAATGGGTAAAAGTGTGGGAGGGGGAAGGGGTGGGGTATATAGGAATTCCCTATATTTTCGGTGTAACATTTATGTAATCTAAAGCTCCTTTAAAAATAAAGAAAAATTTTTTTAAAAAAGATCCTATTTACAATGGTTTCACATCCAGAGTAATGCAGATCAAGTCCATGAACTAAATCAGGGTAAATAATTCAGTCCACCATATCCAGTGCTTGTACAGTGGCTGGCACATGGCAGGCATCCAATAAATATATGTTGGCCATTGAATAAGTTTTAATGAATTTTAAATATGTATTCCTCAATATTTGACTGTAAAATGATATACATCAGGCTTCTCTACAAATCATATTAAATGGATGTCAGCCATGTAAACATAGTTTCAATAGTTGTAAAGCAAATCCCAAATGTAGTATATGTGACATAGTATATACTCAATAAGGGACAGCTGTATTTATTAGGTCGATTTGGTAGAAATACACAGGTTTCTTATTTCTTACACTTTCCATTTATTCCCTTTATTTGGCTGCATAACTCCCTATGATTTTAGAAAGAAAAATTGCTCATATTTAAGTAAGACTGAGTTTTTCATATACATTCTTTTATTTACTCTTTTTAACCAAACTCTTTGGCAGTTACGATTGTCTCTGTTTTACAGAGGAGAAGAGTGGGGTTTAGAGAGGGTAAGGAACTGGCCAGTGTCTCTCAGCTAATCAGAGGCAGAGTTGGGTCAAAATCCATTCTCTGAATTGCAATTTTAAGTTTGCTTATTCCACTATAAAACTTAATCTCACAATGAGAAGCAGAAGGAAAAGTACCCATGATTTCCTAAAACACAGCTATGTTTCATTGCTTAGAATTTGTTTCTCAAATACTAAGCCTTTCCTCCCTTTAAAACTAATAACTACAAACAAAAATAATTCATCCAAAATGTTCTTTCTTCATCTGTGCTAGCGTCATGCATTTGTTTGTAAACAGGACTTTCAAGAAATTAATTCTAATTGTTTTATACCATTGGCATGTCTCGCTTTAAGAAAAGCTTTTTTTATATGAAGATATCAAGTGTTTCAAAGTATATAAATATTAACTCTCATTTTAAAGGATTTTTTGATCCAAAAAAAACTCAACATAGAATTCCTTTAAATAATGAAATCTGCTTGGCACACTTAAGGCAATTATTCAATTCAATAGACACAATTTCCAGAACACAGTAAAGCAGGGACGTCTGTCATGCATTACCTGGCAGCAAAGTCTGTGCCTCTCACGTTTCTCAATCTGAATGTATAGCTTTTAATCTTTCAAACCTGTAATGAATTTGCGGGATTACTGTCTTTGTTGTATTCTGAGCATTTAATAAAAGAAGAGTCTGCCTCTTTGCAGAATAATTACGCTTAAGATGTGACATTCCAATACAGATTCCCCCCAGTTGGCGTTTTCCCTTTCAAAAAGTTCACTTAGAGTGGTGCTTAAAAGATAATTCTAGCTTGCTAAATTTAGGGTATGGAAAAAGTCCAAAAAGGAATATTCTATGGGTAATTGTGCAAGAAATGTTAATACGTGCAGTAGAGACTGGTTGTCCTATACTCTTGATGAATTTCTCTGCGTGTATGTGTGTATGCTTCTCTTTCTTGCTCTCGTTCTCTTTTTGGCTTGACACACAAAATGTAATTTAGCAAGAAGGTTAAAGGTTAACTGAAGCAGTGAAGCGCCCTTTCTCACCATCAATACATTTTAAATATAAAACAATTTCATATCTGAGTTATTCTTGAAACCACCCTGAAGTCAGAGCTGCTCGTCTAAATTTCTCAGCAATTTATCAGATAAAGCTTATCTTTACAGTCGAGGCAGATTTCTGGTCATGCTCAATATGGTGCACATCACAATTCCCTACAAATGACATATTAAACAGATATCAGCCATGTCAACATAGTTTGCTGTGGAAGTTAATATGAGGAACTGTGCCAATGCCTGAAATTTACCTTGAAATACATTTTTAGAAAAGAGCTACATTGATTATGCATAGAGGGAAGGAAGGAAGGATAGACAGACAGACATGTGATTAGGCAAATGTAGCAAAATGTTCACTGGAGAATCCAGTGGTGAGCATGTGGACGTTTTCTCTAAAACTCCTTCATGGGGGATGGATGTGGCTCAAATGGTTGAGCGTCCCTCTCCCATATGGAGGGACCTGGGTTCGATCCCCGGGACCTCCCGGTAAAAAACACACACACACACAAAAACCCCCTTCAACTTGAAAAGGATGGAGGCGGCAGGTCCCAAGGTTAGCAAGGACCCACACCCTTGCCCCCTGCAGCACCCCTGGGGTGCTGACCGCTGGGTGGGCTCTGGACAGCCTGGGCCAGGCACATCACCAATCTGACACCAAAGTGACAGCTGCTGGGCCTTTGGGGCCACAGAACAGAGAGCTCAGTGCTTAAACAGTGTGGCCAGAAGGGTAGAGGGGGTTTGAGCTGTGAGACTCATGAACAAGCCTGGGAGGAAAGACAGCACTCCAGACAGGGTGTGGATTTACCATTACCTTAGGACGTGAGTAGCTCGAAGTCAAAGGCAAGTTTTTTATTTTTTAAAGATTTATTTTTATCCATTCCTTCCCCTCCCCCGTTTTTGCTGTTTTTGTGTCTATCTGCTGGACAACTCTGTCTGTTTCCTGCCCTCTCTTCTCATCGTTCTCTTCCTGTCTTCACCGGGATTTGATCCTCGGAACCTCCGATGTGGGACAGAGGCGTCCTACCGCCTGCACCACCTTAGTTCCTGGTTTTTTGGCGCGTCTCGTCTTGGCTCCCTTGTGTCACTCTCCTGTTATGTCATCATCTTGCTGCGTGGCTCGCGGGGCCTGGTGGCCCGCACACCTTCTATATATATATATTTTTTTTACCAGGAGGTTCTGGGGATTGAACCCAGGTCCCTCCATATGGGAAACTGACGCCTAACCATTTGAGCCATATCCACCCCCCTCAAAGGCAATTTAAAGGGAAAAAAAGAATATATTTCTAGAATGTCTGAGTTTATGACTGAAATATATGCTTATAATGTAATGTTGAAGACTACGTGTAAGTTGCTTACCCCTTCGTCTTATTTCCCCCCCGATTTAAAATACTCCAGTTTTTGCTTCTTGGGACTTTTTATAGCTTATCTGTTTTTTTCTACAGACATAAAATCTGAGTAAAATAATCCAGTAGAAATTTGGTCAATACTGAGTAAGGAAGAGGGGATGATTTTCTGCATCGTGAGAGTCATGCTATTGCACTTTACATTTGTTTTTTTCTGACTTATGCCCAACTTGATGTCCACTCTGCTTTGCAGACCAATTTCTCCCACATTTAAGCAAATCTAGGTTTTCCTTCATTTGGATTTGAGTTTACTGGCCTCCCTCACATTGCATCATTTCTTTAATGTATCAAAGCCCCCATGAATTCTATTCCTGATTTTGAAGATATCAGTCACCTTTTTGAAATTTAATGGACATATATAATATTAAACATTAAGAAAGTCAGAACTGGTCCCTGGGAGAGCTTACGCCAGCTTTTGGGTGTAAACCCTTAAGGATTTGTGTGCCTTTTGAAAAATAAATCCTTTAAAAAAATGTATAGGGGAGGACAATACGAACTATAGTTAGTAGTAATACTTTGACGATGCTTTTTCATGATTTGTTAACAAATGTTTCACAACAATGCAGGGCGTGGGGGGGCGGGGGGGGGTGATGTGTGGGAGCCCTGTATGATGTTATGCATGTTTGTTTTGTAAGATCACGATGTTTACTGAACACATAGGTTATGTGTGTTCATGTATGAATGATATACTTCAATAAATTCTTTTTTTTAAAAAAAAAAAGAAAAAAAGTGCAACACACACATACAAAAAGATTTCTTTACAAGTAATCCACTGTGGAGTTAGAGCATTTTTTTTAAACCTGTGATCCTTGACAATGGGCAAGCATACAAATCGTTTGACAATTATCCAGGGCTTTTGTCTTCCATGACTTCAGCCAGGAACTACCCCCATGCTACTTCCTTGAGTATCTCCATGGAGAGCAACTTGCTTCTTTTTTTTTTTTTTTAAAGATTTATTTATTTTATTTATTTATCCCCCCCTTGCTGCTTGTGCTGCTGTGTCCATTCGCTGCGTGTCTTCTCTGTATCTGCTTATCTCCCCCTTGCTGTGAGGTCCTGCTGCATCAGCCCACGGCGGGGCGCGAGCCAGCCTGCCCTCACAAGGAGGCGCCGGGAAGCGAACCCGGGGCCTCTCATATGGTAAAGGGGTGCTCTATCCATTGCGCCACACCCGCTTCCTGCCGTGAGGTTGCTGCATCAGCCCACCGCACCGCTCAGGCCGGCGTGCCCTCACAAGGAGGCCTCGGGACGCGAACCCGGGCCTCCCATATGGTAAACGGGGGCTCTATCCACTGAGCCACACCCGCTTCC
>JAQZBX010066413.1:0-16120 GCA_029593785.1 Cabassous unicinctus
AAAAAAAAAAAAAAAGAAGTTGGAGGTATCACATTACCTGACTTTAGCACATATTACAAAGCTACAGTTGTCAAAACTGCATGGTATTGGCAGAAGGATATACATGCTGGCCAATGGAACCGAATTGAGATTCTGATATATATCCTCACATATACAGTCATCTGATATTCGACAAGGCTACCAAGCCCACTCAGTTTGGAGAGAATGGCCTCTTCAACAAGTGGTGCTTTGAGAACTGGATATCCATATCCAAAAAATGAGAGAGGAACACCATCTCACACCTTATACAAAAATCAACACAAGATGGATCAAAGATCTAAATATAAGAGCCAAAATCATAAAGACCTTGGAAGATAATGTATGGAAACATCTACAGGACCTTGTAATAGGAAATGGTTTCATGAGCTTCACATCCAAAGCATGAGCAGCAAAAGAAAAAATAAATAAATGGGGTCTTCTCAAAATTAAAACCTTCTGCACCTCAAAGGACGTTATCAAGAAAATAAAAAGGCAGCCTAACCAATGGGAGAAAATATTTTGCAACCATCTATCTGATAGCAGCCTAATAAACTGCATATATAAAGAAATCCTACACCTCAAAAATGAAAAGGAAAACAACCCATTTAAAAAATGGGCAAGTGACCTGAAAAGGCACATCTCCAAGGAAGAAATAAAAGTGGCTAAAATGCACATGAAAATATTCTCGACATCGTTAGGTATTAGGGAAATGCAAATCAAAATTGCAATACGATACCATCTTAAACCCATTAGATTGGCGGCTGTTAAAAAAAACAGCAGACTATATGTGTTGGAGAGGATGTGGAAGAAAGGGAATCCTCTTCACTGCTGGTGGGATTGTGGAATGGTCCAGCCACTGTGGAGGACAGTTTGGCAGTTCCTCAGAAAACTAACAATGGATCTTCTGTATGATTCAGCAATTCCACTGCTGGGTATATACCCAGAAGAATTGAAAGCAAAGACACGAACAGATATATGCACACCAATGTTCATAGCAGCACTGTTCACTACTGGCAAAAATTGGAATCAACTCCGGTGCCCATCAACAGATAAATGGATAAACAAAATGTGGTACATATATACAATGGAATATTACTCAGCTGTAGGAAGGAATAAGTTGCTAACACATGGAAAAACATTGATGAATCTTGAAGACTTATGTTGAGTGAAGCAAGCCAAGCATTGAAGGATGAACAGTACATGACCTAACTGATATGAATTGAGGAAAATGAGCAGTCTCTGAAAACTTTTGTCTGAAAGAGTGGTTAACAAGAGAGAGAAAAAGAAGAGATTGTTGTAAGTCATCAGCCACAGGGAAAAAATCTATTGTAAAGTGATAGAGTACCATTGGGTATTGGAGGGATAGGACAGGTGGGGGGTGATATTACTGGGTTTGGTGGTGAAGGGTTGACAGGTGGGTAGATTAGGAAGGGCAGGTTAGAATACCCAGGATACTAGGGGCAGAGATGGGAGAAGGACCAGGTGAACATGGGATTTGCGGGTATGAGGTTGAAAGTGCTGAGGTGGGAATGCTCTTATGGCAATATGGCAAGGGGTGACACTGGTTTAAGGTGTTGGATGGGTGGGCATTCAGGATGGGGCACATCTGGAGCAGGTTTCTGGGGAGTGTGTGAGTGTTCATCCTGTCATAATGTGTTGTGTCGGTGGGTGGAGACCCACATGGTGAGCCTGAAGGAGACAGAACCCCATCTTTGGGAGGACCGATTCACCCATAAGCAGACAGGTGGGCATCTCTTATGAGCCAGGGTGGGTCATAATAGGGGAGGATAATCAGCATGTCAAGACCTCTTGTTGCATGTAACAATGAATCTTGTCATCCAATGAATCAAGACAGGGGGATGTCATGTGCCCTGGGGGGATGGGGAAGGGGGAACAGGATAGATGAAACAAGGGGTATTTAGTGGTCAGGGGAAATGTTTTTCATTAACTTACAGTGATGGGCACAGGACATGGTAAATATCATCAAAAATTATTAAATTGTACAGTCTAAAATGTAAACTATACTGTAAACCATTGACAGTGTTTTGTAGCTATGTTTCACTATCTGTATAACAGTGTATAACAATGCTACCATCCACATACAAAAAGGTTTTAATATGGGGTGAGGAAAGGAGGATGAGGTTGGGTATATGAGGGTCTCTATTATTCTGTGTGTGACTTTGATGTGACTTGCAACTTCTTTGAAAATTAAATGAATATTTAGGAGACCCTGGGGAGTGAGAGGGGGCAGGTGCCATGGTACACACTGGACACCCGATAATGCAGTGATTAAAGGAAAAATGTCAAATTAAAAAGTTTTTTTTTGTTTTTTTTTTCCCATTTTTTGAATATCCCAATCCTTTAATTTTATTTTTAGTGTTTTTTTAAGTTTCCATGCATTTTATCTCTTATATTTAAACTTATTATTATTATCTCATTTTCCTATTAATTGTATTTGGCTACTATGTGGGATTCATCTTAAAGGAAGCTTTGGATCACAGAAGGGTTACAATGTGGGCAGGAGAGGATCATTGTTGGGGGATGTCAGGGATGAGGGTTTCATGGTAGGAAGTTCACCTGAATATACATAAAAGATACATAAAATTATTCAAATGATCAAAGGGTGGGGCATGGTCACAGTGGGTGCAGAATCACTCAATAAATGAGAGAATACTGAATTGCAAGCCTGGAGAGTTCAGCCACATTCTCCAAGGGAGCAGCAAAAGTCCCCTAAGTGCAGGTGCAGTGTCTGGCTAAGGAGGATGGCCCACTGAAGCATTCTCGTTATTGATGACTAGCCTTATAAGTCTTTGCTCTTGAAATATAAATTTGGCCAATTGTTATGGGGTGTCTAAGTGTTGCCATCTGAGAGCCTCCTTCTTGCTCAAATGTGGCCTTTCTCTAAGCCAATCACTGCACATGAATGCATTACCTTCACCCCAGCATGGGACATAACTTCTGGAGATGAGCCTCCCTGGCATTGAAGGATTACTACCATGTGCCAACTGGCAATACAACTGGAAAAAGGCCCTGAATAAAAGGGGGAAAATGTAAATACAAATGAGTTCATATGGCTAAGAGACTTCAAAGAGAGTCAGGAGGTCATCTCAGAAGTATTGCTTATGCACACTCAGCAGGATCTCATAGAACACCAAAGTAGATATCACCCCACACAGAGGAGCTCCTGAGGGCTCTGGAGACACCCAGGTCCTATGTCAGGGCTGATAGCTCCAGAGATTGATGCCTTATCAGTGGGCTCTACTTTGGAATCTGTGCTCCTGAGAGTGACAATTTTGGACTCAAATAAGTCCTCCTTGCACATGGTCCATCAGTCCCTTCTATTCAAACCTATGTGAGGTGCTGGAGTTTACAGATGTACTTCCTGAGACTGGAGCCTCTGGCCTGCCCATCTGCCAGCTGTGCCTGGAATCTCAGTGGAGTTGTAACTCCTACTCTACAGCTCAATGGACTCACCCAAGTCACCTGGCAGAGAGATGATGATGGACATGGCCATCCCAGGAATGGAGAGAGACTGCAGCTACAGGCAGGATAATTCCATCCATGTTATCCTTGGGATATAAGCCCCCTCTCACTTGGAGGTAGAGTGGACATCACCATCCCAGACTTCTCAGGATTGGGGGAAGAACTATGGGCTACAGTGGACTTACTGGTATTCAGTTGTAGACATATTGTGATTCAAGCAGTGGAAGAAATTACAATAGTGAGGTGGAGCCAGTGGCCACTGGACATTTTTGGAGCAGGGAGAGGAAAAAGCAGTTGTAATACAGGGGCTTTTTTCGGACTTGGGAATTATCCTGAGTGACATTACCATGACAGATATAGGCCAATTTACATCAGCATATAACATGCAAAAGTCTGTGGGATAGAGTGTGGTCTACAATGTGAAGTATAGTCCATGCTTAGTGGCAAAGCCCCAGGATGTGTATATCCATTGCAGGTGATGTGCCATACTAATGAAAGATGTTTATGTGGCAGGTTATGGGAGGTGTAGGATTTAGGGAACATGGGAATTTCTATAATTTTTGTGTAACATTTATGTAATCTAAGCATCTTTTAAAATATTAAAAAGAAAAATATTAATCAATGCTACAGTAATAAGGTCAGTATGGTGTGAGCATAAACATAGACATATAGTTCAATGGAATAGAATTGAGAGTAAAGAAATAAACCTTCACATTTACAGCTAATTTATCTTCTTTAAGGGTTCCAAGCAAATTCAATGGAAGAAAAAGAGTTTTTCAACACTGGTGCTGCGACAGCTACATAACCACATGCAAAAGAATGAATTTGCACTGCTTCCTAAAACCATACACAAAGTTAACTTAAAATAGATATAGTTTTAAATAAAAGAGTTAAAATTATAAAATTCTTAGAGGAAAATATGGCCAAAAATATTTATGACATTGGGTTTGACAATTGTTTTTTTTATGGTCAAGTGATTTTTTTAAAATTTAATAATTATATTTTATTGTTTAAAAGATAATTAGGTTACATAATTGTTACACAAAAATTGCAGGAATTCCCATGTGCCTGACCTACCACTCCTCCTACAACCTCCATCATAAACATCCTTCATTAGAGTGGCACATCACATGCAATAGATATACATATCTTGGGGTTTTGCCACTACACATGGACCATAGTACACGTTGTAGATCACACTCTCTCCCACACAGTTCTGCATGTTATATGATGATATAAAATGGCCTTTATCTGTCATTGCAATGTCACTCAGGATAATTTCCAAGTCCTGAAAAAGCCCCTCTATTACAACTGCTTAATCCTCTCCCTGCTCCCAAAGTGTCCAGTGGCCAAATGTGGCCTCTTTTTAAGCCAAACTCAGCATATAGACACACTATATTTCATTTATCTGAACTCTAACTTTGGTTCTTTCCTTCCTTCTTCTATTAACAGGTAAAATTATTTCTTCTTAGTGTAGATTCTGAAATTGTGAGATTTGGTCTCTGTTTTAAGATTTATCTTCTTTTTAAATATAAGCATTTATAGCAACAAATTTCCCACTTAGCAAAGCCTTTGTGAATCCCATAATTTTTGGTATGTTTTGTATTCATTTTCATTCACCTCAACAAGTTTCCTAATTCACCTTGTGATTTCTTCTTTGGCCAATTGGTTGTTTTAGCATATGTTGTGCAATTTTCACATATTGGATAATCTTACCATTTCTCCTCAGTTTCTTTATTTTTTATTTTTTAAATTTTTAGCCTTATTCCATTGTGGTTGCAGAGGAAACACAGTAGGATTTCAAAATTTTTAAATTTATTAAGACTTGTTTTGAGACATAATATATGAACCATACTTGAGAAGGACTCATGTGTACTATGGAATAATGTGTATTTTTCACCTGCTGTTAGGGGAATTATTCTATATGTCACTTAGATATGGTTGGTTTAGAGTACCATTCAAATTTTCTATTTTCTTATTGATAATCTGATTAGATGTTCTATCATTTATTGAAAATGGTGCATTTATGTCTCCTACTATTAATAAAGAGCCATCTATTTCTCCCTTCAAATATGATAGTATTTGATCTCTATATTTTCTGCTCTTTTGTTAAGAATGTATATATCTATAATCACTGTGTTTTCTTGTTGAATTCATCCCTTTTTCTCTATATAGTATCCCTTTCCCTTGTAACATTTTTTAGCTTAAAGCCTATTTAACTCATATTAGTATAGCTACATCAGCTCTCTTTTTACTAATTGAATGGAATTTTTTTTTCAGGTTTTCAACTTAAAACTATTTGTATCTTATAATTTACAGAGAATTTCTTCTATACAGTATATAGTTGGGTCATGTGTTTTCAGCCATTCTGCTAATCCATTTTCATTTGAAGTAGCTACCAAAAATGCAAACCTTTCTATGTCATTTTACTATTTATTTTTTTTACATCTCTTTGTTAGTAGATGCTTCCATTAATGCCTACTTTAATATTTATTAGATTTTTTGTACCATCATGATCCCCTTCTTATTTGATTTAGAAAATTATCTTCAAAATCATGAACAAACGTTGCCCTTGTAGTCCTTTGCCCTTCCACCCATTTGGTGTAATTTTTATTATTATATCTTTAAACATTGTATATCCATATGTGGGAAAATGGCTGAAAGTTAGAATGATTCCCTGAAGTAAACAGGGGGCCAACCTTAGAACACAAGTTCCTGCCATGATGGAATACTGTCCTGACCTACCCTAGATGTTTTGCTGATTAAAAACACTACAGCTTTGTACGGCATGTTCTGGGAGGATGGAACAGCAAATGATTAAAGAAATAAAAATGTTGTAAAGAGATAAGCAGATGTTCCCAGCATCACCTTTCTCCTTTAGCAGATTCCTAATAAATACAGTGGTGAAACTAGAATCTGGGCTCTCAGTCCTTGAGACTGTTAGTCCCCTGGTCCCATCTTTTCTGAATCCTTGTCTTTGTTTTCATTTATGCTCTGATGTGCCTTCCTTTCTGACCTGTCTTTTGTTGGGCTGGACTCAACAACTGGCACCAGAACAGGGACCTGAATGGAAGAAGGATTGCGGGCATGAAACTGAAATTTGAGTATCGACACGGAGCCCGAATTGGATTAAGTAGCCTCCGAATTCCTCAATAAGGTAAGGACCCTTTTGGGTATTACTTCAGGGTTACTATGGGAAATGGAGATAGACAGCAAAATACCATCCCTATGTTTGTCTCCTAAAACAGCTTCTTAAGGCTGGAGGTACTAAAGCCATTGAGGCTCATCTTTTAGAGCTCTTACAAGTTTTGAAAAATACTGCACTTGGTTCCCTGCATTGGGTAGTTTGGAGTTAGGAGATTGGGAAAAAATAGAAAGAGAATTAAAGAAATTACATCTACAAGGGGTGCAGATCCCGATTACTATTTGGACTACCTGGTCTATTGTAAAATCAGTACTGGAACCTTTACAAACAGAAGATGAAGAGGAAGGAGATGAGGAGAAAGAAAAATTTGTAGATAGTTCCCCTCAGGATATTCTTAAAGGCTCATTCCCTGAAAGCACTCTCCCTTCTGCCCCACACATTGACAGGTATGATCTACCTTCACTGCCACCACCACCCCCCACAAGCTCCCAGAGGTGCTCAACATAAATTATCCTCCTTGCAACAAGGCATTTTACAAGCTGGAAGAGAAGGAGAACTTGAGGCTTTACAATTAGCCTTCCCAGATATTATTTGGGAAAGGGTGGCACTGGGAGTAGATGCAACATTCCTGATGGAGTTTATGAGTGTACTCATGAATTCTTTCTATTTAAAACTTTAAAAGAATTGAAGCAAGCAGTGCAGAATATGGCTGTAAATTCCCTTTTACATTTGAGTTGGTTCAAGGTCTTGCTGAAGGATCTAGATTGATTCCTGCTGATTGGAACACACTGGCATGTACTACTCTTGGGTCTGGAGAACTTTTACAATTTAAAATTTTGGGGTGGATCATGCCAAAACACAAGCTGCTCATAATTGAGGTTATAACATACCCATTTCTTTGAATCAGCTTGTTGGAAGTGGTAATTGGGCAGTGGTAGAGAATCAATTAATGATGAATGATCAGGCCATTGCACAGTTGTGATGATTTTGTGTTAGGGCATGGAAAATATTGAAATTAAGGGGCAACCTCATTCTTCTTTTCAAAAGATTGTACAAGGGCTTCAAGAACCAGGCTCTGAGTTTATTGCCCACCTACAAGAAACCATTAAAAAACAAATGAATAATTTAGAGGCAGAAAATACTATTTTAAAATTATTGGCATATGAAAATGCTAATCAGGATTGTCAGATAGCAATAGGAGTTATGAAGGGAAAGGTGGATTTAACTGGTTATATCACACTATGTCAAGATGTAGGAACTGAAAGTTATCATACCACAATGATGGCCCAGGCTATGGTGGGATTAAAACTTAACAGTAGATTTCCCAAAAAGTGCTTCAATTGTGAAAAAATTGGTCATACCAGAAAAGAGTGTAGAAAAAAAGGAGAATGAGGACCAACACTGAGAAATAAGCCACCAATGGCTTTTCATAAACAACCAGATTATGTCCCCGATGTGGTAAAGTAAATCATTGGTCTAATCAATGTCAGTCCTCTTATCATAAAGATGGAACCCCATTGTCAGGAAACTTCCAATGGGGCCAGCTCCCAGCCACACATACAAAGGGAGCCTTCACAGTACAACAGAATGATCATAGCAATTCCCCATATTCCACAGTTCCTTGGAACTATCACCAGCAACAGCAGGGAGTGCAGCAGTAGACATCCCCACCACTGAACCTATTATCTTACTCCCTGGAGAAGCTCCTGTCAGGGTAAAAACAGGAATTAAGGGACCTTTGCCAGCAGGGACAGTCAGACTTCTATTAGATCAGAGTAATCTTAATTCTCAAGGTGTTAAAGTTCATACAAGAGTGATTGATTGTGACTCTCAGGGAGAAATTCAGGTCATTAGGTCTTCCTTGATTCCATGGAAAGCATACACTGGGGAATGTATAGCTCAATTGCTACTTCTTCCCTATGTATCCATATGATCAAGTAACAACACCCGAGGAAAAGGTGGATTTGGCAGTATGGGAATAGCTGGCATATTTTTAAATGAAAAAAAATTTAGAATCTCACCCCATTTGTGAAGTAACTATAAATAACCAAGTGTTCAAAGGGTTCATAGACACTGGAGCAGATATCTCAATTATTATCTCCAGCCATTGGTCTTCTTCATGGCCATACAAAAAGCTCCCATCTTGGTTGTTGGTCTGGGCACATTGAAAGGAATTCAACAAAGTGTTAAAATTTTTCAGTGTCAGGAACCTGATGGTGCACCTGCTACTATGCAACCTTATGTTGCTACTCTACCAATCAATTTATGGGGCCGAGATTTGTTAGAACAATGGCAAACTGATATTTACATTCCCAAACCTGGTCAGTATAGTTCTCAGAATCAGCAGCTTATGAGGAAACAAGGACACATCCCTGGCTTGGAACTTGGCAGGCATCATCAAGGACTTGTTAAACCAGATTCTGTAGCTGGCACCAAGGACCATAATGGTATTGATTTTTCACCTTTTCTATAGAGGCCACTGTTCAGTCTAGCTTCCTTAATACACCTAAGCCCATTCCTCTTAAGTAGACCATCACTTCCCCAGTATGGGTTGAACAGTGACCTTTGTCAAAAGAAAAATTTGAGGCACTTCATGAATTAGTACAAAAACAACTAAACAAAAAGCATATTGAGGAATACTTTAGCACATGGGACTCACCAGTATTCCCTATAAAAAAGAAGTCTGGAAAATGGTGATTATTAACTGATCTTAGTGCTGCAAATGCTGTAGTTCAGCCTATGGGTATATTGCAACCAGGACTGTTTTTACCATCAATGATTCCAAAAAATTGTTCATTAATTGTAATTGATTTAAAGGATTGCTTCTTTTTTTATTTTTTAATGTCTCAGTATTGTTTATTGCAATATGATAGTGAAGAAGAAAGATTGTAAACCGTGGAGTCTATTTTAAGCCCTCCCCCACCCATCAGGCTTTCTTCTCCTCCAAGCTTCAGCCACTGCACCCACATGCAATCCACAAACACAAATATATCACACAGCCTTTTCTTTCCCCAGGGGTTTTCAAAGTTTTCATAGTTTCCTCCATTATTTCTTAGATTTTTTACATTAAAAAAATTAAAGAAGCTTCAGATTACATAAATGTTACATGGAAAATATAGGAGATTCCCATATGTCTCATTCCTCCCCCTCCCAGAGTTTCTCCAATTAACATCATCTTTCATTAGTGTGGTAATTTTGTTATATCAGATGAACACATACTGAAGCCTTGTTACTATGCATGGCCTAAAGCTTACATTATAGTTTACAATTTGCTCCACAGAATTTTGTAGAATTTGATAAAAAGTATAATGGCCTGTATCCATCATTGCAATGTCTTGCAAGACAATTCCAATGTCCTAAAAATGCCCCTCTCCTCAGAACATCCAGTGGCCACTGCCTTAATATCAGTGATACAAGCTCTTCCATTGCTAGAATAATAATAATGTTACCTTAGTCCATAGTTGAATTCCCCCTATGTTTGATCATTCTTCAATTTTGAGTATTTTGGGATGGTAATGCCCACTCTGTTTCTGATTGAGAGGGGGCTTAGGTATTTTTGATAATTCACTTCAAGAATTATTTGGTGAAGGCACTGAGATATTTATGTACAATTTGTTAGTTTTAACCCTATCTGTTTTATATGCTTTTGACATTATAAATGATGTCATGTTTTATTTATTTTATTTATTTATTTATTTATTTTTACTGCTTTCTGGCAGGCATTCTTTCTTTATGTGTATATATATATATATATATATATATATTTTTTAAGATGCTTAGATTATATAAATATTACACAAAAATTACAGGGATTTCCATGTTCCCCACTTCCCACACCTTCCACAACATCCCACATAAACATCTTTCATCAGTGTGGCACATCACCTGCAAAGGATATACACATACTGGGGCTCTGCCACCAAGCATGGGCCATAGTTCACATTATAGACCACACTCTCTCCGACACAGTTCTGCATGTTATATACTAATGAAAAATGGCCTGTATCTGTCATTGCAATGTCACTCAGGGTAACTCCGAAGTCCTGAAAAAGCACCTGTATTACAACTGCTTTTCCCTTCCCTGCCCCAAAAGTGTCCAGTGGCCACTGGCTCACCCTCACTGTTGTAATTTTTTCCATTGCTTGAATCACATTATGTCTACAACACAATACACTTAAGTCCACTCTAGTCCATATCTCTTCCCCCACTCCTGAGGAGTTTGGGATGGTGATGTCCACTCTACCTCCAAGTGAGAGGGGGCTTATATCTCATGGATATGGTGTATGGGATTATCCTTCTTGCAGCTTCACGCTATCTCCATTCCCTGGGATAACCATTGTTCATCATCATCTCCTCACCAGGTGACTTGGATGAGTCCATTCAGCTGTAGAGTAGGAGTTGCAGCTCCACCGAGATTCCAGGCACAGCTGGTACATGTGCAGGACAGAGGCTTCAGTCTCTGGAAGTACATCTGTAAACTCCAGCACCACATATAAGTTTGAGTAGAAGGGACTGATGGACCATGTGCAGGGAGGACTTATTTGAGTCCAACTGTGTCACTCTCAGGAGCACAAATTCCAAAGTACAACCCACTGATAAGGCATCAATCTCTGGAGCTATCAGCCCTGATATAGGACTTGGGTGTCTCCAGAGCCCTTAGGAGCCCCTCTGAGTGGGGTGATACCTACTTTGGTGTTCTATGAGATCCTACTGAAGTGTGCATAGGCATTATCTCTCAGATGACCTCCTGACCCTGTTTGAAATTTCTTAGCCACATGAACTCATTACTCTTTACATTCTCCCCCTTTTATTCAAGGTCTTTTCCCAGTCATATTGCCAGTTGGCACTTGGTATTAATCCCTCATTCGCAGGGAGGCTCATCCCTGGGAGTCATGTACCATGTTGGTGGGAAGGTAATGCATTCATATGCTGTGTTTGGCTTAGAGAGAGGCCACTTTTGAGCAACAAGGAGGCTCTCGGGTGGCAGCCCTTAGGCACCCCATAACCGTAGGCCAAGTTTCAATTACAAGAGCAAAGATTCATAAGGATAGTCACCAATAACAAGAACCCATCAATGGACCCTCCTCCCTTGCCAGACACTGCCCCTGCACTCAGGGGACTGTTGCTGCTCCCTTGGAAAATATGGCAAAGCTCTCTCAGCTGGGTATTCAGGACCTTCATTTATTGAGTAAATGTCTACCCACTGTGACCATGGCCCTCCCCTTGATCATTTGAACAATTTTATGTATCTTTCATTTATATTCTGGTGAACTTCCTCCCATGAAACACCCATCCCAGACCCCTCCACCAATGATCCTCTCCTGCCCCCTCTGTAACCATTCTGTGTTCCAAACCTTCCTTAAAGATGCAGCCCATATAATAGCCAAATACAATTAAGAGGAAAATGAAATAATAAAGGTAAGTTTAAATATAAGAGATAAAATATATGGAAACTTAAAAAAAACACTAGAAATAAAATAAAATAAAAGATTGGGATATTCAAAACCTGAGAAAAAACAAAAAAAATAAAAAAGATTTTTTTCCCTCTTTTTAACATATGTCCTTTTATCACTGCATTATTGGATACCCAGTCTATACTGTGGCATCTGCCCCCTCTCACTCCCCAGGGTCTCCTGAATTTTCATTTAATTTTCAAAGAAGTTTTAGGTCACAGAATAGTTATTAACAGAATACTAGAGACTCCCATATACCTAACCTCCTTCCCCTTTCCTCACCCCATATTAAAACCTTTTTTTGTGGATGGTAGCATTGTTATAACTGTTATACAGTTAGTGAAGCTTAGCAGCTAAACATTCTCAATGGTTTACAATGATTCTTTACTATACCTCTAGCCCCTGAAAATAGGGAAAAATTTTCATTCTCAGTGCCTGCCTTAAATAACAAAGAACCAATGAAAAGATTCCAAAGGAAATATCCTCCTCAAGGAATGCTTAACAGCCCCACTATTTGTCAAAATTATGCTGCAAAAGCCTTAGCCCCTGTTAAGAGCAAAATATCCCTCCTGTTATATCATTCATTATATGGATGGCATATTATGTACTGCTCTGTCCTCTGATGATCTAGTTTCTATCTATCAAACATTAGAAACAGCTTTAACAGCAGCAGGATTAAAAATAGTTCCCCCAAAATTCAAAAAAGAATCCCTGTTTCTCATCTTGGGTCAATAATAGAAAAAATTGCAATCAAACCTCAAAGAGTTCAAATTTGAAGGGACTCATTAAAACATTGATTGATCTACAAAAATTATTAGGCGATATAAATTGGCTACAACCTAAAGTCGGTGTACCTATGTATCAATTATCTAATCTCTTTTCTTTGCTTCAGGGAAGCTCTCATTTAAATAGCCCGTGACTGCTAACAAAAGAGGTAGAAAAGGAACCTGAACTCATTGAGAAACAAATTAAGGATTTAATGGTAAATTTGACCCTAATTTACCATTACAGTTAGTAATTTTACCTTCGTTGCACTCTCCTACTGAAATCCTTATGCAACAAGAAAGTATTGTATAATGGTTATTTTTTCCCAATAGTACTCTTAAATCACTATCTCCATATCTTGATTTCATTGCTTATGTTGTGATCAAAGGATGTGAGCACACTCGCGCCCTACATGGGCAAGATCCATCACATATAATTCTTCCTATTCTCCGTAAAGAAGTGGATGCCTGCTTCCAGAACCATTTAATTTGGCAGATAGCTTTTGCTGATTATGTCGGTTACATAGATAACCATTACCCAAGTAATCCATTAATACAGTTTATTAAATGTACTCAGTGGATATTGCCAAATATAACAAAATGTCAACCAATTCCTGAAGTCCCTATACTTTTTACCAATGGCTCAGGGCAAGGCTATGCTACATATACTGGATTCAAAACAGAGAAAATTCCTACTCCAGGTTTTTCTGCCCAACAGGCTGAATTAATAGCTGTCCTTACTGCTCTCCAATATACCTGAACCTGTTAATATTCTTTCAGATTTAGCATATGTTGTTCAGGTTACACAGTTGATTGAAACAGTGTTAATTAAACCTACCCTAGACCAGTTCCTCCATACTTTATTCAACAAGCTCCAAAAAGTAGTTTAAACTGGAATCCATTCATTTTATATCACTCACATCCAATCTCATTCCAAACTGCCTGGACCTTTGGCACACAGAAATGCTGCTGCTAATAGATTAGTTACACCGGTTTTACAAGATGCTATTTATTTTTGTAATTTAACTCATGTAAATGCCTCAGGTCTCTGAGTTCACTTTCCATTGACATAAGCACAAGTCTGAGAAATTATTCGTACTTGCCCTTCTTGTCAAATTCTTAATGACTCCAAACTTTCTGAACCTAGCACTAATCCCCGTGATTTAAGTGTCAATCAACTATCGCAAATGGACATTACTCATGTATCTTCTTTTGTAAACCTGTGTCATGTACATATCTCTGTTGACACTTACTCAGGATATATTTGGGCTACAGCACAAACTGGAGAAATGGCACGCCATGTAAAATAACATTTGTTAGCTTGTTTTGCCATTATTGGACTCCCTAAAACAATCAAAACAGATAATGCACCTGCTTACACAAGTGCATCTCTTCTACATTTTTTAAATCAGTGGAACATTTCACACATTACTGGCCTCCCTTATAAACCTCAAGGCCAAGCAATTGTAGAATACGCTAATCACACTCTTAAAACTATGTTACAAAAACAGAAAGGGGGAGCAAAGATAGCAGAAAATTATCACCTGATATGCATGCTTTACTAACTGTTTTATGTCAAGTTCTTAAGTGCATTAAAAGATTTATAGGGATATTAGTAGCTGCTATCATGGGTATCATAGCCATTACTATGGTGGCTATTGTCTCTTGAGTCACTTTACATCAGAGTATTCAAACCACCATTTTTGTTCAAGAATGACATAAAACCAGCAGTCTAGCCTGGGAAAGTCAAACTAAGATAGAGAAATTAACAATCAGTTAGTAGATTTAGAAAATGCTGTTTTATTATTATTAGATGAAGTTCAAACATTAAAAGTGCAATTACAGTTGAAATGTGATTGGAACATTATGGAATTTTGTGTAACTCCTGACATTTATAACTCCAATGAATACCACTGGACATAGATCCAAAAGCATTTATGAGGCCATCAAAATAATCTACGTTTAGATATTGAACAGCTACAAGCAGATGCAAAAAATATACAACATGCTCAATTATCTATGCTTTCCACCTCTTCCACTATGTCTAAGATTGATCAAGGTCTGCAAGCTTTAAACCCAACTCCCTGGGTTAAAAGCTGGGGAGGGGATTTAGTTTTAGGAATCTTAATGTTATGTATATGCTTATTGTGTTTTTATGTAGTCCTCAGATGTGTGCAGCAAAGCTTCCAAGGAATAATACAATGGGGAATTGCCAAATCAACCTTTATTGCTCTGCCAAAACAAAAAGCAGGAAATGTGGGAAAATGGCCAAAAGTTAGAATGTTTCCCCGAAGTAAACAAGGGTGCCGACCTTGGAACACCAGGTTCTGACAGGGCAGAACACTGTCCTGGCCTACCCCTAGATGTTTTGGTGATTGGAAGCACTCGAACATTGCATGGCATGTAATGGGTAGATGGAACAGCAAGAGTTAAGAACTAAGAATTTTGCAAAATGGTAAGCAGATGCTTCTTGCATTACATTTTCCCTTTAGCAGGTCCCTAATAAATATGGTGATGAAACCAGAATCTGGGCTCTCAGTCGTCAAGATTGTTAGTCCCCTTGTCCCATCTTTTCTGAATCCTTGTCTTTGTTTTCTTTTATGCTCTGTAGCACCTTCCTTTCTAACCTGTCATTTGTTCAGCTGGACTCAAAACTTCTTGCCCTGTATCTTGACCGAGATGTCTTATGCCACTCTCAATCCTGCAGACTCAATAGGGTCTTTCAGAACTAAGTCTTCCCTCTTTCTATCACCCAGGCCCCAGACACAAAATGTCTTACCTGGGTCTGTGCACAGACTTACCTGATTTCTCTTTTCTCAGCCCTTTTTGATTTTATGGTCCGGACCTTTCCCTGTGTGTCTGTTCCAATCTCTACTTCTTTCAGGTCTGGTGATAGGGAGAGACCTCCGACCCTCCCGTGCCAAAGTCCACCATAAAACCTAGGCAGGATGTCCTGTCAGTCGGAGAAGGGGCTCAAGGGTCTCTCCTCATTCCCATGATCCCGGATGAGCCCCAATTGAGTGGGACAGTGACCACTTAACTCAAAATAAAAGTTCTGAAGACAGAGAATTGGATTAGAAGCAGCAGTAATTTATTTCTTTCTCACAAGAGAGGGCACACACCCAGGCTAACAAAAGCAGGGGTGCAGGGAAGCGGGTGTGGCTCAGTGGATAGAGCCCCCGTTTACCATATGGGAGGCCCGGGTTCGCGTCCCGAGGCCTCCTTGTGAGGGCACGCCGGCCTGAGCGGTGCGGTGG
>JAQZBX010066414.1:0-16119 GCA_029593785.1 Cabassous unicinctus
AGTAAGATATTAAAACAGAAAGTCAGGGACTTTGCAGGTCTAAATATTTATCAAATTCTGCTTGGTACATATCTTCTCAAAGAACACATACTAAATAATACACCTGCTAAGCAAACTTTAAAAAATTGTATGAGCGTTTCCCAAAAGAAAGTCTTCCTGCAATTTTCCTGGACCTTCAAATCACATTATCATATGAAAGTTTTATTATTGTCCTTGTCTGCTAGGGCTGCAGTGACAAATACCACACAATGAGTTGCTTAAACACCAGAAATTTAGTCTCACAGATTTGGACTCTAGAATCCAAAATCAAGTCTCAACATGCCATGCTTTCATCTGGAGTTGTAGCATCTGCTGCTGGCTTGCTACAGTTTTTGGGGTTCCTTGTTTTGCATCTCTGACACTATCACGTGGACACTGCTTCATTCTTTGGCTTCTTCTTACTTCTTGCTTCTTCTCTGCCTAACTGTGTTGCAAATTCCTCTGCCTCATAAAATTTCCAGTGATATGGAATAGGGCCCAACCTCATTCATTTGGTCTCATCTAATTAGGTCTTTGAAGATCCTATTCACAAATGAGTTCAACCCTAAACTAATAATAACACCTTTAAGTTCCTATCTAAATGTGGGTTCACAAAAACAGCAATGTCGAAAAAGACTTGAACACATCTTAACGGAGTGAATGATTAAATCTACAACAAAACATTGCTTTAAAATATTCCTTTCCTTTGTAGGTGGGGAGAGAGAGAGTTCTAATTATGTGACCAAATATCACAGGTAAATCCCAGGAATTCAGTCACTATTACTGGGGAAGGACATGAACTTGCTCATATTTTGCCTGAGAACCTGTAAGGTAGGTTCACAATTGATATTTACATCAGAACATCTGGGAATGCATAAAGGACCATTTCTGCAGCCCACTTCCCTCACTGAATTTGCTTTTTCTAAACTTAAAGATGACTGTGCTTCTCTGATATAATTCTACAGCACTGCTGACTTTGAGTAGTAGTCAATTCTAAAACGTCTTTTCTTCCAGAGATTAACAGTGTTCTTTCATGATGACACTGATATTACAGAGCAGGTGTTGGGTAATAAATTATGTTCTTACTAATTGATTGCTCTTTATATTACAATTTAAATATTTTTAAACTTGTATTTCTAATGAGTTGATGTGACATGAGCCAAAGTGTCTGTTGTATGCTTTTTGTCTTAGTAGGGCCACATTGACGCCTAATGTCCCTCAAGTTATGGTACCCTCCTTTGACCTCCTACTCATGATAGCATAAAAATTATCATATCAACAAACACAGACTACCTAAGAGTAATACACCAAAAAACTATTTCATTAATAGCCATATTATCATTCACATCTCAGGTTTATACAATCAGGAAAATCCATTTATCAGACGCAAATATCACTACTCTCAAAGGAGGATAAAATCCAAACAAAGGAAATCAGCATTCTTACACTTCTGACAGTTAACCATAGCCTATAGCCTCACCCTATCAGTTATTTAACTAGAATAATCCTCACATTTATAAATTTGAAAATGAATGTTATGTTGAAAACATGCAAGAACAGTTCTGGTCACTTCTGTTTGAATCCACATGAACAGTTAGAGTTACTATCCTCAATCAAGTACATAAATTGGTTTAAAAGGAGCTCCTGCTACTGTGAAAAGATTGAGTTTCTAACCTATATTTGGTCAGAGAGAGTTTCATATTTTCAAATTTGGTATTTCCTTTATTTGTCAAACCTGCAACCAAATGAATAAGCAAGTGTCCTTGGTGATCCAGGTTCAAAAATTACTGATGGATCATTGGTGTAATTAACTTTGGGGGAAAAATTATATATAACACACAAACAGTGGGTACTCATCCTGTAGAGACAGGTAAAACCATTGGAAGCATTCAGTAGAAATAGGTAGGAAAACAATAAGGATCTAATTTTTAAAAATATAGGCCATTTCCTTTTAATTAATTTCTACCTTGCAAGGTAATTAAGTGGTCATTCATCTCCATCTCCTCCTTTATCAATTTTCTCAAAAATGAATAAATTATGTGTAGATATGACACATCATCATATGAGCAAATGCAGGAGTATACAATGCAAATGAGTGAGGAAAATAACTTTAAAAAGAGATAACAAATGTTATTATTTTCAAGCATATGCTTCCATACTGTCTTCCTGCAAAATACTCATTTATATGATATGTAATATTTACAAATGCATTACTGTTAAACTAAAAACCTACTTGAATACTGAGTTACAGAGCATATCAAATGCTGTTATAAATTAGATATCTGTGAATCTATTTTATCTCAATAATTATTGTTATGCCTTATTTTAATTCCACTTAACTTTGGTCTAAACTTTTACTAAGGTATCATCAATGCTAATAATATTGTTGTAATTATATCCCTTTTTCCAATGTTTCACCAATGTAAAATATAGTTTTGTGGATAAAACAATTTATTCAAAACAACTCATTTCAGTTTATTTTCCATTTTTCACAATTATAATAAATTTTTAAAGAAGAATCCATACACAAACATTTTTTTTTGCATATTGTTGGACAAAATGCTAGATGTAAGTACTGTTTGTGGCATTTGCATTCCCCCATTAGTGAACCTCAGCACAGAAATTTAGGACTTTTGGAGCAATGCCCTCAATCCTCTCTAGATAACTACTCCCTTCTTGAGCAAGAGCTTTGGCATGTACCTGATTTAAGCAGAGACTGAACACTTGATTCTGGGCCATTAAGTTATTATGAGAACTGAGCTTCCCATCATGAACTGGGTATGGTC
The DNA here is from genome assembly GCA_029593785.1 of Cabassous unicinctus. NCBI lineage: Eukaryota > Metazoa > Chordata > Mammalia > Cingulata > Chlamyphoridae > Cabassous > Cabassous unicinctus. The sequence goes on from JAQZBX010066414.1 coordinate 2,805, forward strand.
TGACTCACCAAGCTATAACGATGTGTGTACACAGCAGCACTCCATCATCAAATGGATGGGATATATACAAGAATGGGTTCAAACAGGTACTGAAGACAAAAATATTTTACATGAAGACCTGATCCAATGCCTATGGCCCTCTCTACTACTATGCTACTTGCCCTTTCCCAGCCCACAACTATGGCCTTTTGGGTAGTTCTCTTGGATCAATTGAGAGAAGAAGAGAAAATTGTGCATGCTTTACTGGCACATGTTCGCAATGTACTGGCAGAGTCTGAAATCTCTACAGCCCCTTTCTTATATGTTCCAGAAGGACAGCAGTGAAAGGAAATCTCCCCTGGTGGTAAGACCTCATTCAAGGCATCTGGTTTTCATTTTTCTTTAAGGAGAAATGACCAGACAAGTCATTGAATAGTGATACATGATGTTCTGCTAAGCAAGAGGCAGAAACTCTAAATGCTATGCAGAGCCAGTTTTATTAAATGTTTTGCTAAGGAAGAGGCAAAAAACCCTAAATGATATACAAAGACAGTTTTACTCAATCAAATGAGTTTCAGATTATATTAAATGATTATAACAATTAAGCAATCACAAAATATAAGGGTAATAAATTGAAGACATAGGAAAGAATGAAATTATTTATAATCTCTCACCAAATCTGGGGAAAACACAACATCTGAACTCTCACATGGCTGGGGCCCCTTTGCAGCCAGTCAGAGTACAGATTTGAGAAACTGTCCAGGCAGGGCATCCCCTCCTGGGTGAGGATCTAACTGGAAGTTTGGGGACCATCCCTTTTAAGGGGTTCTGAATGCCAGAACTCCAATGAATCTTGCAACTTGTGAGAAATGACCTAATCAAAATTAACCAGATCCACCTGGAGGGGGGTGACCAGCTTTCCACAGGAGAGACGTCATGTCTCAAGGGGCCTTTGCTATATTCTATTTATGGTACACTGAACAGAACATAAAGGTTTTTAGCTTTTAGTTTTACGGAGACACGAACAGGATGTGTAAATATCACGTCTGGTGACTTGCTCCTTCTAAACATTTGTTTTTTTGGGTAATGGTTGATGGGGTTGCCTGAATAGCAGCATTATAACATTCCAAAGGACAAAGGACAAGTTAATCATTCACAATTTTAGGCTAAAACAGCAGAGACTATTGATTAGAAAGCTTATGAATTCACAATTCTTAATAATTATTTTCTTATAGTACATCATTCAGTCCAAATAATTGGGAATTTATATATACAAAAGAAAAACAACAGACACATTTTCCCAGTGCCATAAGGGAAGAAGAGAAGAAAAACAACCCTGACTTGTAAGGTACAATACTCACAACAGGTATTCACAAATTCTTGGAAAGCACCGTATTCACAACAGGTGCTTACAACTTGAATTATTCTTCATATCCATTTTGGATAAATCTTACCCTAATGCCAGTAATATTAGTAATAGATTGTAAGCAGAATGAGTAACACCAAGTGATCACGCAACAACTTAATATAATACAGCACAATACAATAGCAATACGTATTAATGCCTTCTTCCAGGTCCAGCTTAAAGAGGAAAACCAATTACTAATAGGATCACAGGCTAAAGTTCTAATATCTGTAATATGAGATGCCATATGCTGCAGGGCTTGTGTGATATTTTAACAGTTTTAGATGACTTTATTTTCCATGGACTGAAGATTCTCAAGCAGTAAGATGCATAGACCAGTACCATGAACAAAATGACCTTATTTCCCCGATTTTGTAGAGTTGAGGCATAGGCAACAACAAATTATTATTACTTCCCATTTTGGGCTGTGGGGTGGCTGGCACTTTAACTCATAAGCTCAATGCTTGCATTGGTCCTGCTGTTAGCATCTTAACTGGAGCTCCAGCCACAGCTCACAGAACTGAATTTAAACTTAGTCCATTGTTGTAAGGATCTGGTTATAAGAATCCTGTTGCAATGTCTGCAGCACTGAAAGCATACCTTTTCCCTTCTGAGAACAGGAGGGGACCAATGTCACAGTCATTGGAGTGAGCACAAAGGACACTCATAGATGATGTCCACAAAGTGTAGGTGAGTACCAGGCATCTGGAAGTGTTGCCACAGGGCTCAGCAGCCATGATATCCATTTTCCTGTAGAACCACTCTGCTGCCTCTCAGGTTTCAATGGTATGGCTCTGGATCTTCATGAGGGCATCTGCCTCAACAGTCCCATGAGGGGTGTTAGAGAAGTGGTCAGGGACATGGTAGACAGTTATCTGTCTCTACTGGCAGGCATTCTAGATGTCCTTCCACAGATCTGTCCTTCACAGAGGGCAGCTCGTGACAGTCCATTGCTCCTGTTTTGTTATTAGTATCTGCAATCCACCCCTGGATAGGGATGGCAGTCTTCAGAGTGACTGGACACTATTGGATTAAGCATTTTACTCACAACAGGGAGTGGTATGTTGCACATAGTTGCTTTCATAAGGGGCTATATTGTACTTGGGCCCCTTCCTACAATTGTGACAAAAACCCAAGGGGTATTTGTTTAGAATGTTGCCTCTGCCACAAACCCCACCCAAAGCAATATAGGTACTGGCCACATCCATTTCACAGGGTAAATTAATATCTACCACCCCCCCCTTACTTCTTAAACATGTGCTGTTGTCCTATTTCTTTCATTCCAAGCAATCTTTTGGAGGTCCTCTTATTTCCATGCACAACCTTTCCTGATTAACACATACAATGGGTTTAATATCTGAGCTAAATGAGGGTCTCCAGTACCCCCAAAATATTATAAACTCTATTAATATGAGAAAACATTGCACTTTATCATTTACAACAGAGGGTGCAGTTTTTTGTTTTACTCAATTAAACAACACTTAAGAATTTGATAGACAGCCAGGACTTTGTAGCTTGTCCCAGTTGTTTGTCTATCCTAGGCTTGTAAGATAAGATACCATTATCTCTGATGCTTCTTTTAATTCTAAAGAAGGATTACTGATTAACATAATATTATCCATAGGTTTACAGCCACAGGTTGCTTCCATGCAGACAAAATCTTTGACACCAGGCCAGGACAGATGGTTGGGCTATGCACACAGCCTTGGGGAAACACTGCAAAATCCACCATTGTCCTCTTTACATGAAGGTGAATGCAGACTGGCTTTACTTCCCTAAAGAGACACTAAAGAAACCTTAGCAAGTTCTAAAACAAAGTGATAGTGACATAACTGGATATTAATTTTAAACTAGCAATATGTAGGACAGCTGCATACATCAGTGGTGTTATTGTAATTTAGATAATCTACTGTTATGTACCCTCCCTCTTTTTCTGAAGTCATAGAGCTGCTTCTTTAGTGGAGGTGGGGCAAATCAGATGAACACAAGTTAAAGCATCCACTTCTTGATTTCAAGGCAGAGAGGTTGTTTCTGTGATACATGCCAATTTAAAAAAATAATTAAAACCATGATTAACAACATTATACTTTTATCTAATATTATGGTGAAACATTGTTAAATTTCCAGAAACCTTATACAATCTTTAAGTATTCATATGAACATTTTACTCATACAACTATAAGTAACAGAGGCTTAAAGAAATCCTTTTAATTTTATAACACTTTTATTTACTTTCTACTTAACTTATTACATATCATATGAACTTAACCATTTTATTACTTTACTTTTCATTTTTACACCTTTACCATGATTACATAAATTAACCATTATTTTATTTTAGCAGTACAGAAAAAGAAATACTTTGGTCCTTTATTTTATGAAAATCCAAAATTCCCAATGGAATCAAGATTAACTTCTCCTTACCACCACATCTAATATGCAGATTGAGGTGGCCTCTGACAGGTTTTTCTGTTATGAAGCATCTTTTTGTTATTAGCACCAATTCAGTTTCTGTTTAATAATGATTTCCTAGAATTAGCCATTTAAATATTTCAGTTTAAGCAATGCTTCTACAAACTTATAACTATTCCTAATCAGATAGAATATATTTATTTCATCTTAAGACCAATTTCACCTTCACAGAAGACATTCCCTTACTTATCACTACCTTCTGCAATACTTTCTACAACTTGCCATATGCATTCATGTTTTGTCCTACATACTTCCATTCTGCTTTTATGAAACACCAGACATCTTATCTTAGAACACAACACATTCTTTTGAGCAAACTTATCAAATTTTAGTCAATGCTTCTATAAACCTTTTACTTCTTTTAATATCCATTTAAGTTTCACATTCCTCATCCCGTTCTGTGAAGAAAAAAAACTATTCATTTCAATTTAGGCAAAATCAATTTTTTGGCCATTTGAATAGAGGTCTTTCATTTATCAATTTATTATTACCATCCAGAAGTATCAAAATATACACTGAAACTTAGACAAACACAGAAAGAGTTGAGACATACCAACAGAAACATAAAGTTCATAATTTGACTCATAATTCTTACTCCTTTGGCATGGCTGTCTCCAAACCTTCCATCATTTCACATCTTTGATTTTACTGATTTTAAATTTTTTTCTGGAATCCATGTTGCTTGTAATATGCAAGATCATTTCTGGAAACACTTTTATTAGTAACCAGCAACCAGTTAGGAATATTTGAACAGTATATATGCATTTAAGCTCTAATTTAACAAGTTATACAGACAGACATTTAACATATATTTTGGATTACTACTCTTTTGGAATCCACTTAGGCTTGTAGTCCAGGAGTAAGTTACTGATTCAAAACTGGAAGTTCCTTTTAACACCTTGATGAAAATTCTGATCCAAGTAAAAAGTGACTAAAACTTAAAACATTTCAAAGTAAGAGTTTACACAAGGATTCAGTTTTGTGATCTATTTTTACTTGCAGGCTTACAAAAGCTGCTAGCCTTCCTCCTTTTTAAAAATTTTTCTTTTAATTTCATACAGTAAAAAATTACTAAATTATAATAGCACTAGTTTTATCAATTTCATTATCCAGGACTTTTAGAATTAGCATGGAATCATAACAGCGAACATTAATGTTGTAAAGATTTTCTCATTTTCCAGTAGTTTAATTCTATCAGTCCACAGCCACATTATCGCTGCTCCCTCTATTACCCAGGAGCTTGAAAAAAGAGGCATTCTGATAATGCAATTGTATGCGAATCCTGCTGACTATGCCAAAATGTTCTGCTAAGGAAGTGGCAGAAACTCTAAATGCTATGTTAAGGCAGATTTATTCAGTCAAATGATTTTTGGGTTACATTAAATGATTATAATAATTGAACAATCACAAAAAAGAAGAGTAATTATTTAAAGACATAGGAAAGAATGAAAATATATAAAACCACTCACCAAATCTGGGGAAAATGCAACATCTAAACTCCCATGTGGCCAGGGACCCCTTTTTGCTGATTAGATTCCCAACTGGAAAAACGGTCCCAGGCAGGGCATCCCCTCCTGGGTGAGGCTCTGACTGGCAACTTGGGGACCAGCTCTTTTAAGGGATTCCGAACACCAGAACTCCATGGGTCTTGCAACTTGTGAAGAATGATCTCATCAAAGTAGCCAAATCCATCAAGCAGAGAGCGGCCAGCTCTCCACAGGAGAGACTCGGTGTCTCCAGGGACCTTTGTTCTATTCTATTTATGGTAAACTGAACGGGAACATAAAGGTTTTTAGTTTGTAGTTTTACACAGGATACAAACAGGATGTGTAAATATCACATCTGGTATTTAGTTCTTAAACATTTGTTTTTTGGGGGTAATAAATGATGGGGTTGCCTGCATAGCAGCATTATAATATTCCAAAGGACAAGTTAATCTTTCACAATACTAGGCTAAAACAGCAGAGAATATTGATTAGAAAGCTTATGAATTCACAATTCTTAATAATAATTTTCTTATAGTACATCACTAATCTATTCCTGTGCATAAAAATTTCCCAGGGAATGACATTTGTATGTCCAAAGATACTACATTCTAATAAGTGGAAACAATGTTACTTTACCAAATATATAATCACTCACATTTTAAATTTTGTTAGAGCTACTTAAAAATTGATTTTTTTCCCCCTGATTTCCAAAGTTTATGACTAAACTCTCAGGCAAGGTGATATAATTAAAATGACAAATATTATATGACTTACAATTTTAATTGTCAATCATATTTCCTGTTGAAATTCATCAAAGCTTGTCACTTCTAAATTGGAAATTATGGTTGGGATGAAGATTTTCATATGAATATCTGGTCACTTGTGCTTGTGATTCCAAAACCACACTCATGACAACTCTGGAATGCATAGAGTTCTCAGAAATATCCATCTTCAACCAATTGTGCAGACTTGATTGTTGTAACTAGTGAAACTGTTAAAAATAAGAAAAGACTATGATTGTAAATATATATGAGGGTAGTAAAATGTCAGGATTTCTCTCCAGTTTTATGATGATTGCTTTTCTGACTTCTCAGGGCAGGGAATGAACTAACAACATTAACTTCATATTTGCTTTATATGATAAAAGTCCAATTATGTGAAAGAGAGTCCTTGGTAACCCATGAACAACAAAGTCACTAACGAATCTTCTGTGTAATGAAATTTGAAAAAATATAGCATGCTAACAAAGTGTTGGAGACATTTCTTTAGAGACAGAACTTTGAACATAAACAATATGATTTATATGTTTGGATAAATAACCTGTCAAATGTTCTTTAACTTCTAAAACTATTTCAAATTACTTTACATGTAGTTGTACATCATCATCTGTGGCAATTAATTCATTTAATCATTAATGCTCTATCAGATTTTAGTTAATTTTCTATTGTTAAAAATCCCTGCTTTGTTTTCCACTAGTATTAAAAATTGCTCTTCAATGTGTCCTCATCATTTAACTGATGCCTAAAACATATTAGATTTTACCTGTATTTTTCCAAATCCAAAAAATTTTTGAGAAAGGCATTCTGATTCATGCTCATTGGAATAATTTCCAGAATGTATTTTCTGGGTCAAAAGATATATATATATTTTGATGAAAACATAATAAAGTTATAGAAATATTTCTTTAATATTATTGATTGAAGCATCACTGACTACTATATTGTTATTGAATAGATATTTTTTTCAGTTTTTTGTTTTACATTGACAGTTTTCACAAAGGTTACAAAACACAAGTGTAAATCTCAGTGAATTTTATTTGTGTATATTCTGGGAACCCTGACTATTTAATTCAGAAAACCTGCTCCCTGAAGTAGGGTTCATACAGCCTTAGAATAAAATAAATATTTTAAATCCAGCTATAAAAGCTTCACACAGGTCTCTGAAATATTAAGTATATACAAAAGTAAATTATCTGTCTTTCTGCAAAAGAAAAACTATCTTTAAAGTAAATATGCATTCACTATTGTCAGCATATCATCAAAAATTTCTTGATATGCAAGGATGCAAGATAATGAAACCTTTAGTCAGGGGGAAACAGTCAATAATAAACAATTATGACATGACACAGATTTGGAATCAGTAGACAAATACACTAAAAATTATAAGAAATATATTTAAAAACATAGATAATGATGTTATAATAAAATGTGAAATTTTGGAAAATAACAGAATTCAGAAACAAATGAATGCCTATAGTGGGGCACCACATTAATAAAGTGAAAGAAAAGATGAAAATAACATCTAATGACACTTTGAATTCAGATTTCTGGCCTGTACAAGTGTAAGAGAATACATTTCTGTTGTTTTAAACACCAAGTTTATAGTAATTTGTTATACATGATAACAAATTATACATTTTAACAAATTACTATATTTTATATGATGTATTAGTGAAATTAATACATCATCCATGGATAATATCCATGGATAAGTTGCACTTTATTCTAACTGGTTGTGATTGGGAAGGTAAAGAGACTATGCCGTTTCATTTCTATGTGTGTCAGATGAAGTGTTACACAGATTTCTAGAGGTCAATGTCTGTGAACATTGTACAATAATATCAAGAAAATGTTATTCCACAAGTCAAATGGAATCCTATATTACTGAACAATAGTGTCTAGCCATGATCCCATTCACTGAGTTTGAGAGGTAAGTAGAAATATATCATTTTGCTTGGGGAGTAGAGTAGAGAATAATACTGTAACTTTAAGTGACATATTCTGTGCTACTATTCCATAGCCATGTGTTACAACAAACACATTTTAAGTTTATTGGTAGAATTAAAATGAAAATCATTTATTCATACAATAATAGCCAGGACCAAAAAATATTTGTGTGGTTGATTTGAATCTCCTCATTGATGTATTAACTATGTAAATTGATTTTGCAGGGAAAAAAATCTACTGTAGATAAAGAAGAGATTCACTTAAATACTTATAAAGAGGATCAAGGAAGGAAAGAAATTGAGCTGCTAAGGGAATATCAAAAATATCACACAGGGAAATGGTCATGATTAGCATTCCTTTCAGAGGTAATTCCCAATCCTCTGTCGATAGCAATTAAATCCTACTGATGTTGGAGTGCTAGTATGCTTATTTTTGTATGAAGTGTCATAGATGTTGATGTAAAACAAACAGTTCAAGCTACCTATGAAGTGACCTAAATACCTCCTTCAAGGACATTTTATATGGATTAAATTTGCCCCCAGAGTGTCATGTTCAAGTCTTAAGTACTGTTCTTATGGTTCTGAACTTATTGTAAATAGGATTTTTAAAAGATATTATTAGTTAATATGAGACCAAATAGGATTAGATTGTTCCCTTAATCCAATATGATTGATGCCTTAGAAGGAGAGGAAATGGCATAGTCCCTTTACCTTCCCAACCATTTACAGTAAAGTACAATTTATCCATGGTTATTATCCACAGATGATGTATTATTTTCACAAATACATCATATTAAATGTAGTAATTTGTTATAATGCATAATTTGTTATAGTGTAAAACAAATTACTACAAACTTGGTTGCTTAAAACAACAGAGTTTTATTCTCTTACAGTTCTTCAGGCCAGAAATCTGAAATCAAAGTGTCACTAGGGTTGGTTCCTTTGGTGATTCTGAAGCTGAATCCTTTCAATGCCTCTTTGCTGTCAAAGGCAAAGGACAAGGGGAGAGATCTATTGATCTATTTTTGAAGTATGTTGATTCTTTCTTCTGCCATCATAAATTTTTGATAAATTGCTTATTTTAGTTATTATACATATTTCAGCTAGAAATTACCTTTGGTTACTTTTTATGAATGTTTTCTATTTTTTTTTTGTTATTTTCCAAAAGTTCATATTTTATGATAACATCATAATCTGTGCTTTTGAATATATTTGTTATAACTCTTTAGTGTATTTGTTTACTGATTCCAAATCTGTGTCATGTCATGATTTTTTACTATTGACTGTTTTCCACTGATTAAAGATTACATTATTTTGTATCCTTGCATATCAAGAAGTTTTTCGTGATGTGCTGACAATAGTGGATGCATATTTAGTTTAAAGATAGTTTTTCTCTTTCAGGAAGACAGATAATTTACTTTTATATTTGCTTGATATTTCAGAGACTTGTGTGAAGTACTTATAGATGGATTTAAAATATTTATTTTATTCTAGGGCTATATTAACCCTACTTCTAGGAGGTAGATTTTCTCAATTAAATAGTCAGGGTGTCCAGAATTTTCTCTCTACTCTGATCTCTCTCACAACCATAAGCAACCTTCTTTTTATTTTGTTTTTAATGATAAGCAAGTAGATTCCAAAATTGAGATAGAATGCAAATTTAGCCCTAGCACTATTCTGGAATTTTCCAAACCTTTAGTATAGATAAAATTGACATGTTGCCTATAAATCTGTCATTTAGGTCATGATAATGCTTTAGTAGATTGTGTCTAGGGCATAATTTAGGAATGCTAAAATATATTACATTTTTGTTATTTGCGATTGAATATTAGCAGGTGGTATAATTACCAACATTTGGGGTTATAATGGATACTGAAAGCATTAATTTGGAGAATGCAATGCCTATTTTCAAGAATTTTAAATTTTTATAAATCAAAGAAAGTTATAGATTAGTTCATTGCAATATTGTGGGCATTATAATGTGAACCAACAATATCATATAAATGATATCTTGGACAACTAAGCTCAATAAATATATTTGCAATAATTGTCTGTTAATGATTTCCATCAGCATGATAGTTAATAAGGGTTTGAAGGGAAATTGACTACAATGTTCAATATGGAATCATTAAGGGAATAATCAAAATCACCTACTTTTTCATAGCCCATGTTTGAATAATATGTCTACAAAATTTGTTAGAATGTCAACATGTGTGCTTGGAATCCATTTGCAGCACAACAGGTCTTTGGCCATTTACATCCTTTCTGTGATCAGGCTATTATTAAGACAATAACAATTTGTGTACCATAAAGCCTTGCTCTTCTCTAATTCTTTAAAGAATTTCTCAGGGATATGATTGCATGGCCATAAAAAGTTACTTGGTAACTGTGTGGAAGGTGGTGCAGTGGGGTTCACTTGTGGGTTAGTACATTAATATATCCATATTCACAAATATAGCTGCATTTAATCTGGACATGTCTGTATATATGTTTTGGGAGAAATGCTTCTTTCTCCAGATGTCTTAATTTCCAATTACTGATGTAAACAATTACCACAAACCTAGTTGTTGGAAATGGAGAAATTTTATTATCTCAATTATGGAAGTCAGAAGTCTGAAATCAAGAGGTTGGCAGGGCTGCATTCCTTCTGGAATCTCCAAGAAATAATCTCTGCCCTTGCCTTTTTTGTTTCGAGACTGCCTGCATTCCTTGTCACAAGGTCTTTTCTTTGCATCACTCAAAACTTTTGGTCCATTATCATATTTATACTGCTGATTTGACTCTCCTTCCTCCCCCTTTAAGAATCCTTTTTATTATATCAGGCTCACGTGGATAATCCAGGTTAATCTCTTAATTTTAAGATACACAACTTCATCACATGTGCCAAAACCATTTAATCATTTAAACTACCATATTCACAGGAATTAGTTTCAAGAGATTTGGGGGCCAATTTTAAACCTATTGCTGGTGAGTTGGACTGTCCCAGAGAGACATAATTATATAGAGGCATACTGTGCTATAGGTTCCAATGGTTAAAGTTTATTCTAGCAAAGGTCCTAGTTGAGCTGGTCAGAACAACTTACACAGTTTGGCTCAGTTATTGCTCTATCTCTAGTGCTTGTGCTTGATGACTTTAATTTTTTTCAATAGAGAGATTCAATGTCACTCCTCCATTGTGTCACATATTTCTTAGAATTACAAAATGTATGTTTATTCAATGTAATGATATACAAATTAAGGTGGTTGTTTAAATAATACATGAGTTTTTAGAACTCTAGACAAGATTTGATCAGTGTCTCCAGAATAAGATTTAATTGTCTGCCATTGGGAGAGAAACGCATAGGACATATCAGAGACATCGCACCAAGATTATACTTGGAAAGAGGCCTTTATCATTTTCTCTTTCAGGTTGGCATAATTTCCCTTCTTCATAATGTGTTGAATTGTTTCACCTCTTTTTTTTCAGCTTTTCTTCAAGAAAGTTTCAATTAGGTCAGGGCCCACCTCAGGTCATTATAAATACCAAGAAAGCATTTTTGTCAGTCTGGGAATATGGGCAAGAATGGTGTCAGTGAATAATATGTGGCAAATTGGGAAAAATCATTATATTAAAACCCTCAGTGTGTGAATATGAAACCTAGGATGAACCAGTGATCTCAGAACCTAGATCATACAGATGAAAGGAAACTATTTCAAGATATCAACCTTGACTATCCAATAGGGAGACCAAATATATAAGACCTGATTGAAGAAACGTCGGTGGCTAAGGATAGCACTGTTTTTTCTATGGAGACTTGCACCTGCTGAAATTAATTGATCACAGACAGTGGCTTTTTAAATCATTTTCTCCTGGTTTCTTTGGGTCTTCCTCAGGAAAGTGTATAATCAGAATTGATACTGATTTGTTCTTTTCTGTATACCAATTCATAGATGCATACAGCTCCTCTTTCAGGAGTGGGTACATATGCTTTTGACCTCACTTTTTGAACAAACCTTTTTCATCTCATTGCTGTATGTTATAGGACAAGCTTTCATTTTGTAAATGTAATAATAAAGACAAACTGTATTCTAGGAAAATAAATATCTTTCCCTTCTTCCCTGTACAAATGAAGGCTTATATTAAAATGGTATAAGAAGAAATGAACTTGTGAAACATGCAACACCATGTATGAACCAGGAGGACATTATGTTGAGTGAAGCAAGCCAGACACAAAAGGATAAATAGTGTATGATTGCCCTGTTATGAACTAAATATATATGTGAAATATAAATATATTATGTGAAATATGAATATGGGTAGAATTGCATATAAAAGCCCATTTTTCTTTGAAGCTGAACAATTGTAAGTTAATAATACAAAATGTTAATATCAGACAAAAAAACATTATGCAAATTGAAGGAGACCAGACACAGAGCACTACATATTTTATGATTCCATTTATATAAAATTAAATATAAATCAATTTATAAACATGAAATGATATTAGTTGTTATATAGGTCTGAGGAAGGAATGCTAAGGGAGGTGGAGTCTTTTTGGAGTAATGAAATTGTTCTAAAATTTTTGAGATGATGACTGTACAACATTGTGATTATACTAAAACGCACTGATTATACACTTTGAATAGAATAGCCAGAAACAGCAGCTATGTACAGTGGGGGAAGCATAGAGAGATTGAGAGATGAGGAATTTCTTTGTTTGTTTGGTTTTCTGTTTTTTTGTTTACTATTAATATTATTGTATTAATGAAAATGCTCTAATAATGATTGAAGTGATGAACACACAATTGTGTATTTATAGCAAATACCATTGATTGTACACTTTGGATGAATTGTATGCTTCATTATTATGTATCAATAAAATTGATTTCTTTGAAAAAGTGGTATACTATATTTTTGGTTACTTTGTCTCTTAGAAATCACTTAATTTTTCAGTTTAATGAATTAAACTATAGCTCTATTCAGTATATGTAGTCTTTCCAAAGGTGTTCTATAAGCACATCTTGAAGCTAAAATATGTGTCACTGGAGTGTCACAGACTGTAAAATCTCAGGACATGGAGTCTGATAAAAATGAAATTGTATCCTGATTTTATGTTCTTACTAGCATTATTTAACTCCTCTGAACTTCAATTTAGCTTTTTGTAAAGTAAAACCAGGAACTAAGGTGGCACAGGTGGTTAGATGCCTCTCTCCCACAATGGAGATTCTGAGGATCAAATCCCAGTGAATACAGGAGGAGAAGGATGA
>JAQZBX010066415.1:0-16127 GCA_029593785.1 Cabassous unicinctus
AAACAAAGAACTGGGAGAGAGAAGCATGATACAAAGGCAAGATTGTACGTGAGTTATATGTGGGTGCTAAAGCACAGAGAAAGAACTAGGTATTTGAGGTATGTATTAAAATGTGGGAGGTAATCTACAACTGTTAAATCAATCTGCTGAAGATTTTATGAATTTTACTCTTTTTCTTGCAAACCTCAAAGGAACCAGTACACAGTAGGTGTTCAAAAACTATTCTGAGGTTCTTTCAGGTAAAGATCTGTGTTTTATTCATTTTGGTGCTTCCAGCTCTTAGCACAGTGATTATGGCATATAGTAAGTACTCAACTAATGTTTGCTTAAGGAAGGAAAAGGGTAGGGCAAAAAGGAGGGAAATGCTTCAATTATTTAACCTTCTCTGCAAGGCCTTTCCCCCCTCCCCGCCGCCACCAAGAAATTTTTTCCATTGTTATTGTGGGTAGGAAATCATTTTTTAAAAAGTGTGTTCTAAAGGTATTCAGATGCCATGGAGACAAATATCACTACACATTCTAGAAGGAACTTAACCGCACTTGAATCCCTTTGCGTAGTTTCTTGTGGGAGCTTCCTTTGGAGAGAGCCAGCTGCCAGACCAGGTCCACAGTGCCCTGGGCTGCCTCTTCCTAGCCTGGTGACCATGAGCACCTGAGTATCTCCTTGGTCTTGTCTGGAAAATGGGCACAGTGACAGTGAGTTGTTACCAGGAAAGAATTCAGCAGGGGCCTGCTGCCTGGTGCAGGGCCAGTTATTATATGTAGTTAAAGCCTCTAAGCTGAAGAGGTTTCAAAGATGAAGTGTAACTACAAAAACGTTGCACATATGTCAATAAATCCACGTCACTATATATCAGTAGAGAACAGACTAAGCTTTCCACGCAGCCTGGAAGGGAATTCTGACAACCATGTACAGGTAGTAGTCTTGGCTAAGTTAACTCTTATTTCTGAGTTTAGGCTGCTTCTGCTGTGATGTGCGGAGAATCATAACACCTATACCTCAGGGGGCTGTTGTAAAAATTAAATGAGCTAATCAATATAAAGCAGTTCACACTCTGCCTCACACAAACAACTAACGCCAGCAACTGTTATGATTGTGTGTGATACCAAAGTACCAAGAAGGAGATAAGGATCTATTCCAGGTCTCAACATGGGTTTTGTTTGCTGGACCAGGGGCAATTGCTTTTGGAAAGAGGAAATGACAACATGTTTACTAAGGCATTTGAGTTACTCTGGAATTTCATTTGGAAAAGAAAACTACTTCTTTGACAGTAAAGTTACAATAAAAAGGATAATTGTGGCATAGCCTGCTCAGACCTATATGCAGAAATTGCCCCATTTGCAAATGGGAACTACCCAAGCACAGAATAGAGCTTGGTTCAGGGCTTTAAAAAACAATAAAGTTAATTAAAAGAAAAAAAATACTTTTTATAGAGTTGAAAAACAAGTTAATTTTTTCAAATTCACGTTTCTGGGTGTTAACAGTCAAAGAGTTAAGCAATGAAATAAAGGCTTAAAACTGCTTCAACTGAACTTCTCTTAAATAGCTTTCATTAACTTGATTTGAGTCTGCTTTTTAACTCATTAAGTGTTTTTAAAAGTAGATTTGTTTTAATGCAGCTTTTCCTGGTACTTTTTGACAAGAAGGATGCCCAGAAACCACTTATACTTTGATCCAGAAAATTCAAATCAACTCAATAAAGAAATTTTCTTGCAAACCAACTTTAGGAGGACAGGTAAAAATTAAAGGAAAATGGAAAATATATTTTCAGGGTATTTAAACAAGTACTAAAATTGTAAACCAGGTGCTGACACCCTTAAAAGAAAAATGATTGTGCCAAGTCTCTGAGCCTCTTTTCCTCATATGCTTTGGGGCCAGGGGAGGAGAAGGTGACGCGAGTCAGCCCCTGACTCAGGTACAGTAAGGGATGCCAGCAACCTGCCTGCCAGCAGAACACCACACCTGTCACTGACCTCTGACGTGGACAGGTGTCAGATCATCAGTGCCGGTGTCAGCCCGCAAAATTTAAAAGTAAAACTGTTACCTCAGCCTGCATCCCACCCACTACGAACCAAAGAACTGTTTTGACAGTTATGCATGTAAAAGAAAGAGGCAAATGTAAAGCAAAAATCACTGCTAGTCACATCGAAATACATCAGGCAAAGATTAAACAGGAAAAATACAATGTGTGATCATTCCTTCCTCGTGAAGGGCTGCCCTTGTTAGAACCTTCCCCACCTCGCTGCCTTCTCACCTTCCCATGCTGTCTACTGCTCTGGCTGGGGCCATCTCTGCCTGTGAGCTGTCCCTTCCCTCTTCTCCTCCACTGAGTGGTACAGGAGGCCTCTATCCTTGCCCCAAGGCTAGCCTTTACTAGCAGCAAGAAAGAATTAATACCTTGACATGTGTCATCTCCCCAGAGAAGACCTGGAGTTCTCCCCATGAAAACCCAGCCCGCGAATGACTGCAGATGTTAAAGCCATCTACTGCCATCATCCACCCAGGAAAGCTATCCCACTAGGCTTGGACCACCAAGTAGGAATCCTTCCCATGTCTTCTGGGAATGCTCCATACTGTCTAGAATGACCAAGATTTATTCTAACAATGGCTGGAAGAAGGAGAAGTTTCTAATATATAGGGCCAAAATTTGTGGGTAGGGGACTATTTTCACTTAGAAGATGCAATGACTATTGGGCCAGCTTCTATAAATACCACCCCCAAGCTAAGAACTCAGAACAGCCTGAAATATTATGAGTCCAGAACTCTACTTTAAATGAATATTGAGTTGGATTTATTTCTGTATGGAGGTTCTGAACAACTAACTTACAAAACTAATGAAAACCTGAGGGACAGTCTACAATAGGAGAAAGGATTTTAACTGTAATTCTTCCAAAATTGTCTCTCTTTAAACAAATCACCTGATTTTGCTGGATTTCAGTTTAACTGGAAAATAGAGGAGCTTAGACCACGCTATGTAGTTTGAATTTTATGTGTTAGAGATTCCCCTTGACACTGATGGAAGCCACAAATTCCATTCCAGGTTGAATTCACATGTAACAGTTTGCTTGATATTTCAGGGGATTCATAGATCCTTGGAAGTGCATCTGTGAAAAACTCCCAGACTAAATATTAAAATGTGATGTGATGGTCAGTACACATAACCATTTTTAAAAAGAAGGTATACAATTTTCACTATTGAAAAATCAGTTTCTTTCCATCACCACTAAATAACTACTGAATAAATAATTTAAAAATATATAAGTTTAAAGGGACTCTGAAATTATCAGTCTTCCCATGGCGCCCATACACAACCATAAAACCTGTATGATTGTAAAAGACTTCCACCATCAGCTGAGAAGTTCCACTAGTCATTGGTAAGTGTACTAAAACAGTCAGCGTTTCCCTAGCTTGAAACTTTCAAACCTCTTACCCAAACATTAATCAAACAGTTGGTTAAAGCTAAAATAAGGTATTCAGAGATAAAAATCATTTTCCTTTTACAACTAGCAGAAATTGCTCTCTTAGAAAAATACAGTAAGATTGGCTAAGAAAGCAGCATCTCAACTATCAACAGTCAAATGATACAGACAATAAATAATCTTCCAAGATTTTAATAAAGATTCACAGATTCATTTATAATCAGCAAAGCTGCTAAAGGTCAAGATAATTAAAGAAATGATATACTTAAAAATATACAGTTCTCCTGAGTTTAAACTAGGAAATGATAACCACTCTGAGGGAACAGTAACCATCATTCCTAGATTCAGGCTTATTAGTTTACCAAGGCAAAAAGAAAATAGTAAAGCACAAAAGAACATCTCTCCTTTAAGAAACCTAGGACCTAATTTCCAAAGTATCTCTCACGTTCCAGAATTCTAAAGTCTAGGACATAGCTTCCTGTCCAACATAGGTCAAAAATTTGATTTTCCACTTATCTTTGCTACTGTGGTTAAAAATCGATGAAAAAGTAATATTAATGCAAAAGAGGTGTACTCCTATTGAATTATTAATAGGCAGGACAACTGTAAATGTTTTTGTTCACCATTCTTCACTGCCCTTGCAAACAGTTTCAAAACGGGAGGTGCTGAAGCATGAAGACTGTTTGCAACCATTGCTTTTTGAAATCACAGCGCTGGTAACTGGCGGAATTCTTGCCTCCTTGGGTTATGATCAGACATTGTGAACTTTCTTTGAGAGCAGACTATAAATTCACAAGGGGGTCCCTTGCCTTCAATCACGAACATGTTTAAAACGACCCCCATCTGCCATTTTAATGTATTCTCCCCAAGACTGCCATAAATATTTAATATAAGAAAGGCACTGTTTAAACATAATGAATGGCTTATGAAATTAAAGTTGGCTTTCGGATTACACTGTGTACATAATACATGGTAAATAATGACAAAGAAAATATGAACAGCATTACTAACCTTCTCTTGGTCCTCTTGACATTTCCTAAGGAATAGCCAAACGACATTTAGATATGAAGGTCAGCTTAATTGACATCAAAGGGGGGCTAACTCTATGGAGCCATTCTGTAACATCTTGGTACATTACCACACCAAAGGATACCATATGGCTTTTTCATTCTCCGTGAGTCCTGCTAAACCTGTGAACTTTTTTCACAGAAGTCACAGATCTAAGAAGGGCACTTATATCTAGTCTCTGCTTTAGTTCTTTTGCATTCAGACAGGAATCAGCACTTAACATTAGACTTTTCTATGGCAGACATTCAATATATATTTATCAAATGAGTACATATAGTTATTAGCAGACACAATTACATGTAGCCGTCACAACTTCTAAGGAAGGATGTGCCTTTTCTTTGATACTGTTCTAATAACCAACCTCTGTATTTCCACTCTCATTAATGTCCATGATATTCTTACTCCCTCTTAATAGAAGTGGAGAACTGATGGTGCCTCTTCAACATACAACTTCTAATCTCTTCATTCTTCTCTCCAAATTAAACAATTTCAACTTCTTCCAATTTTTTCGCAGAGGTCTAGTTTTCTAACCCATATTCATTAAATTTCTCCAGAGTGTAATCAAAGATTTATCCATACTTACATAGTATACCCCAAAGTAATATGAACTCTTACAAGAATAACATATACTTGACATAATCTAAATGTGCTGCCCAGATTTTTTTCCTACTGAGTTACTGCCAAAGCCTCAATTCTCTACATAAACAACCAACATACTATGTATCTACTGATGTTTTTGACCAAACTTTCCACAGCTAATTTAGATTCTTTTATTTTCCAATCTCTCCCATATCGATGTCATGTACCAATACACTGTGTATATTTTTTATTCCCCTTACTAAATAAAATGCAATATTGTCCAAGGCTATGCTATCATCTGCAGAAAATCATCCTTAGGATGTTAACAGAGCTCTATACAATATTTTGCAATATGTACGAATTCATTTTTCTAAAATTCTTATGGGAAAAATATATTGGAACTTGTCAAGACTTCCATTTATGTCTCAATAGTTAACATTCATTTTCTTCCTCATTTTTAGATGGGTCATCACTCCATAAAAGAGAAAACGTGACTTCCAGTAAGATGGTGGACTAGAAAGACATGGGACTCTCTTCTCCTCCAGAAAAATAGCTAGAGGACAGGCTGAAACAGCCTGGAAAAAGATCGTCTAGGGTTAAGGACAGCAGGCAAAGGGTGGACACTGCCCAGAGGAGAGAGGGACAGAGGAGGGGAATGGACAGAACTGTGAGTTGGAGCCAGCGGCTGCTGCTGCCAGCACCATGACCCACCCTAGAGACACTTTAGAATTCTCGGGCCTCTGGGCCTGCAACTACAGACAAAGGGAGCTCCAGAGATCTACCACCCCCGGAAAGGGGAGCGAGAGGGACACAGCCTAAGGCTGACTCAGCTTCTGACCCACAAATTTGGTCTGCTGTGTCCCACCAGCCCTTCCAGACCAGGTGGGACCACACAGTGGCTTACCCTGACAGCCGGCGAAGGATTGGAGAAATCCGACCCTCGCAATCTCCCTCTCTTCTGGCTGAGACTAATTGTTGTGGACTCACATTGCCAGGAAAGGGGAGAGAGAGGGACACAGCCTAAAGCTGACTCAGCTTTTGACACAAATTTGGTCTGCTGTGTCCCAGGAGCCCTTCCAGGCCCAGTGTGGCTGTGCCATTGTTTGCCTTGGGAGCCGGCAAGGGGCTAACGATATACCAACCTCCCAATCTCCTCCTCTACAAACAGGGACTGATTGATGAGGACTCAGAAGGGGCTGCCAGAGAAGGCTGGAGAGCTGTTTCAGAGAATATTTGAGTTACAACGCTCACAGCCTCCAGATAGAAAGCTCTATCACATCAATCCTGTCTGTGCTACAATAAACACACTCCAACCAGGCATTGAAGTGAGAGGCCTGCCGAAGGGCACCATCTGCTGGAAGAACAAGGAAGTGCATGCAAGAAAATGAAAAGTTGGAGAGGCTTTTTCCAGTCTCTATAGCCTCCCTACCCAAGGCTCTAGGAAGAGACTCTACAACCAATTACTGGGTCCAGTGCCCAGTTTTGAACAACCAGAAAGACAATCCTAACAATCCAGGTCAAGAATCAAAGAGCTGTGGTAACACACAGCCTCCTGCTACTATATACATACAAAAGATAAAGAAATTGAGCATCTGAGTAAACGACATCCTAATCAGATGCCTAGATATCAGCAAAAAATTATGAGCCATACTAAGAAAAGAGAAGACATGGCCCAAGAAAAGGAATATATCAAAGCCCCAGAAGAGATGCAGAATTTGAGAAAACTAATCAGCAAGATGCACACAAATTTCCAAAATCAAATTAATGAGGTAAAAGAAAATTTGATTAAAGAGATAAATGACATCAAGAAGACATTGAGTGAGTGCAAAGAAGAATTTGAAATCCTGAATAGAAAAGTAACAGAGCTTTTATTGTATGTTTTGAAACTGTATGTTTGTACCTTGATGATGTCTTGATTTGGACATTTTCATGGAATCAAACTGTAAGCTTTGTAAGCTAATAAATCCCTATTGTTTAAGCCAAACCATTTCATGGTTTCTGCTTTAAGCAGCCTAAGAAACCAAAACAAAAGTATTCTTGAAAATGTCAGTACTTACTAATTTTATATCTTTGGCCTGATATGTGATATTGTGGTTGAGTCTCTAGTATCTTCCCAATTATCATCAGTATCATTTACAGATAATTCCATTTAAAGGAGGAATACTGTATTTAATGGAATCTAAAACACAATGTGAAATATTACCATTTTTATGTCTGCTCAGGAAAAAAAAATTTTTCAAAATGCTCCCAAATAATTATAGGATTTCCATAATTATAAGACTCAGTCTTGTTTAGGTGGAAAAGGGTGAAAATAAACGTACCCTAAAATTTATTATATGTGGTACTGTGGTTTTCTGTTAACATCAAAGCCTATAAATAAGTACATCCCTGAATATCACTAATGTAATATTTATAGTGTAAGCTAGAGGCTTAATTATTTAACATGACAAGTCAGTCTGTTAGTAAATCAATTTTCTCTAAAAGAATTTTGAACATCTTAAATAACTAAGAGTGTATGTTTGCATGTTTCCCCCGAAATACATTTTAAAATCACTTATCTTTCTTCTGTAACTTCTAGTTTGCCTTCACAAAATATTTTTTAGTCAACCACCACAATGTCCAATAAATACTCTTATGCCTAATGCTTAAGATGTTAACTGAAGACAGAGCCTGAAACATAAGTTATGCTATTCATTCATTTTAATAAAATGTCTCAAAATGATATATAGATACAATTTAAGTGATGAGTCATTTGTTAAGCGATGGAAAAGTTGGGGCACTATTTAGACTGACTAAAACAACCTCTATTGTAATGTACAAAAGCTTCCCAAATGATGGGTTATTGCTCAAATAAAGCCAAACTGTAATCTTCAGCATCTATTTCTCCATTTTTATCCCAGTCCTAAGAAAGATTTTATAAACTGCAGGTGAAAACACATGGAGTTAGGAGCGCATGTGACTCAAGGAGTTGGGTGCCTCCTTCCCATATGGGAGGTCCTGGGTTCGGTTCCTGGTGCCACGTAAAGACGACGAGCTGAAGCAACAAGCTGATTCAATGAATAGGGAGGGGATGTGGCTCAAGTGGTTGGGCACCTGCCTCCCACATGAGAGGTCCCGTGTTCAGTTTCCAGTGCTTCCTAAAGAAGACAAGCAGGAAATGAATGGACACAATGAACAGACAACGAGCAGAGACAATGAGCAGGCACAGCAAGCAGACAACAGACAGACAGACGAGGGAGCCGTGGGGGTGGGGGTGGGGGGGACAACACATGGAGTTGTTAAACAGTTGAAGCCTAATGTTGAATGCAATGTACAGGGAAATTAATCTTGCCATTCCTTCACTGTAGCAGTTTGCCTGTCGCTTTTCACAAAATGTGCGTATACATACATACATATGTGTGTGATTACATGTACAAAGGACTCAAAATCTGAATTTAGACAATGTTCCCTGTCTGTGGCTTCTCTATTTCTAGGACAACTTCATTGTTTTGCTCAACAACTCCCCAACCCCCACCCAAACTCCCAGCAGTCAGAATTACTGTAAGAAGGCAAAGAAAGAATAACTTCAAAACCAGAATTTTATACCCTAAAACATTAAAAAAATAAAAAAATAAAAAAAAAATAAGAACACTTTTACGGTGCTCCCTTACGTGTCTGAATTCGGAATATACAATTCACTATGCCAAGCACAGTGGCACTTTGAATACTGGTGGAGCCACAATTTATTCAAATATGAAGTTTGTTCCTCAAGTAGCACCCCAGGGTTGAAGTAAGTTTGATACGATTCTGTTTCTCTGGTATTGACTCAGAATGTTTGCCTTTATCACAAAACCAGTTTGAATTTTGTTCAAATATCCTGTTACATGTTATTCAAAATAAGGGTAGGGCATTCAGCTCTGGAAAGTCTACCTGAGGTACTTCATTCACAGTTAACAGTATGGTAATATATTAGCATACATTATACGTTAGCCTGGGAAGAAAAACTGAAAAGAGAAGAAAATAGTAGAGAGATCTACAATTGCTGGAAGAAGGAAAGTTCCAAGTAGGAGAAATTACTTCACCAATATGCAACAAAATGAAATGATTCTTAGTAGTCACTGCCAGCTACTAAAAGATAAATAGCCTGCAAAAATCATGCCAGAGAGCTGATCCAGTGGTTAAGGACAACTAATCTCCAAAGAAATAAACTAGGATAAGTTATAGGGCCATTCTACAGAGAATCTGAAACCAGACTAAGAAGTAATAATTAAGAATTCCTAAGAAAGATAAATTAGGTGCCTTTTCTTTCTTCTAAAATCACACAACATCAATTTAAAATACACCTGGGGAGCATTGAGCAAATCACCTGAATAGGTCCCTAAGTCTTAGTTATCTTTACAAAATAGGGATAACAACCTGTCTTGCTGGGTGTTGTATGCCTCAAAGATCATTTATGTAAAGCATCTACTGGACAAGTAGGCCCTTTATTTATTTATTTATTTATTTATTTATTTTTTAAAAGATTTATTTATTTATTTATCCCCCCCTTGCTGCTTGTGCTTGCTGTGTCCATTCGCTGTGTGTCTTTTTATCTTCCCCTTGCTGTGAGGTCCCGCTGCATCAGCCCCTCACGCCGCGCGGGCTGACCTGCCCTCACAAGGAGGCCCCGGGAAGCGAACCCGGGGCCTCCCATATGGTAAACGGGGGCTCTATCGACTGAGCCACTCCCGTTTCCCAAAGTAGGCCCTTTAAATGGAAGCTATTATCAACAACATTTTATTTCTTAAGAAAAAAATTTAAGGAGGAAACTTTCTAGTTGGTTATCAATGAGAGGGATTGTAACTAAGAGAAATATCTGAATTTCAAGAAAGATAGCCACTTAGCGCTTTGGACCAT
Source organism: Cabassous unicinctus (assembly GCA_029593785.1). Lineage (NCBI taxonomy): Eukaryota > Metazoa > Chordata > Mammalia > Cingulata > Chlamyphoridae > Cabassous > Cabassous unicinctus. Next base: position 9,942 of record JAQZBX010066415.1, read on the forward strand.
GTTATTAACATTACACTCTCAATTCCAACTTAACCAAATTGCTGGATCAGTAATTTTTTATATAAAAGGTACATAAAGCTCTCAACATGAGATTGTCTAATTTAAGAGTATTTGAATAACAATTTCATAAGTCCACAACTTCTGGAAGCATTTTTTGTCTTAAGTGCTTTCTTGGGCAAACAGCCTACTAATAATTAGAGTAGCAGCAGCATTATGTCAATGCTAACTAAAAGGAATTGTGGATGGTAGTACATAATCCTAAAAACAGTAAAAAATAATTTTGGTCTGGTTACTTCTGGATATAGTGGAAAAAGAGCCTGATTCTTTGAAATTATTTCAAGATTTATAATCTTGGAAATATGACAAAGAGAAGCCAGAATCAAAGAACAGGATTGAAATCTAAATTTTTCTCAAACCAAGGCAAAAATTTTGCAGAGATTTCAACTTGCCAATCAAACCTTAGTCTAATGTGGTCTACTGGTTTCACTGACTTTGATCTCTATCCTCATCTCACTTTGGCATATCTTTTCCCATGGTGAGCTCCTGTTTCTACCCAAACATTTACCTCTAAGTCAGTCTTCAGTCCTTATCTATAGGCCTGCACTTCCAGAATAATATTCATATTCTGAGCCCAGACCCTGCCCTCTGCCCATACCTCTCACTCAAATACAGGCAGACCACATTTAATCTGGGCACTCTAAATGAGATACTTCACAGCACCGAGAAATGATACTATTCAAGTTCTTAGTTATAAGCAACAGCAGCTGATTCAAAGGAATCACACCAAAAAGGAGTCGATTAGAATAAGGCTCAATTTTTGCAAAAGAGATCTAAAGAGTGTACAAATAACTCAACCCTGAAACACTGCCATCCCTGCAAGGATGCCACCATTGCCACGCTGGTTAGCAAAAATGGATTCTAGGTGGAGTCACCGGCTTCAAGGTGCTCACTTCTGAATTTAGGTTTGTTGATGACATCTGGGTCACTTTTGTGTGCCATGGGTGCAAAGGAAGTTAGTTTTCTGAGTTCTGTCTTGGGGAGGTGGTTCTCATAAGGTTGGAAATTCCCCAGATTATAGCAGGAGTGTTCAAAAAGATGCTGGGCAGCCAGAAAACACAACTAAGGCCAACTCTACAGGGTTATAAATGGCTAATACCAAATAAACACCCACATAAAGAAGAAAATGAATAGTCTTTAGCCCTTCCCCATGGAAGAGAGATGTGTTTTTAAAGCAAATAATTAAATCATAAATATAGCAAATAGGGTTTGGATACAGCAATGTCTCCAATCACAATTTAATTCTTCTATGAATAATGAAGATGGAAAAACCTGTAGCATTCTTAACTACCCAATGCCAACATTTCCACCACCTATTAGTTACCCTTAACTGTTTCAAAATGTACATGTACAGCTGATGCCTTGGGGACCCATATTAACTTATGCCACACCTTGTCTCTTTCCTTTCTCCCTTTACCTGCAATACCCACGTGGCTACTGTTTAGAGCCACATATCAGTTCTTGCTGAGTTCTCACACAAAACCACTTTCATCACGAAGTATGTGTACCTAAGGGGAACCACCTCTGAAATATGAACACTTTGTTCTGACTCACGAAGTGAAGAATTCCAGGATATGACATGTACAACACTGCTCTTGGCCAGTAACAGCGGGTAGGAATGCCCATGAAAACTAAGTGTTGACCTTCTTGCTTGTGTCAGGGTCTTGTACAGATAAACACAATGAAGATGGGCTGATCAGTGTTACCTAATGCCTGAAAACTTAGCCTCATTTTATGTAGCTTCCCATGTGCAAACTATATTTAGAGACAGGAATGTGAGTGTTCCTGCTTTGTTGTGTCTCTCATTGTCTTTCCTCTTTGTGTCTCCTTGTTGTGTTATCTTGTTGTGCCAGCTCACCGTGCCTGCCCGTCATGCCAGCTCACTGTCTTGCTCTTCTCCAGAAGGCACAGGGAACCGAACCCAGGACTCCCATGTGGTAGGCGGAGCTCAATTGCTTGAGCCACATCCGCTTCCCAATAGTTTTATTCTTTAGTAATGTGCAAGAAAGATCAAGTGTTATACTTCTCCAACTGGGGGGAAAAACAAGCAGACTTGTTTAATGGAGTATTGCCCCCTCAAATATAACAATTCATAAACCTATTTTCCAACAAAATTAAGTTCAAGATTATTATAAATCTCATGTTTACTTTTTAAAATGACCTTTTAGGAGCAAGTAGGCAGTGGTTTACTGGAGAAAGTTTTACATCAGATAGAGCTTGTGATATCTGAAGGGGAGATCCAATCTCTTTTAAAAACACACGTGGTAAAAATATAATCACGAGAGATTATTTAGCAAATATACCTTGTATCATAAACTTTTACCCACTCATTAATTCAATAAATATATCCACAGTCCTACCACTTGAAAGGCATTTGCTTGTATCGCTTCCTTTCTATTATCATCAGTAGTCCTTCTTTCAAAAAAGCACGGAGATCATATTATGTGTAGACTTACATTGGAAGTAAAGTACATGTAAAAAAGGTACGAATGGACCAGTGGTCTTGAAAGACCTAGTGATACCCTTAGTAAGAAGAACATTTCAAGCTGCTTGATGCCTTGCATTTTTCAGACCTAGAACACTGGCTCTTGATTTAGTGAAAATTCCCAGGAAAGCCCCCACGTGTTCGGCTGGAAATCAGCGAAGGTGCAGAGAGAGACGCTCCCACAGGCGTGCAATCTCCCTGGATGCCCCTCTCAGCGCACAGTCCTCCGTGGTCCTTCCCCTCGCGGGCTGCCACGCCACACTGTGCCCAGCCCACCTCAGCGCTTTGCTCTTGTTGTTTCTTCAGCCTCTCTGCCCACCTCCTTGTCATCCTTCAGAGACTTCTTTAATACCTCCAGTCCTTTCACTTTTCTTCCTTTTTAAAGTCATTTTATTTTGACTCACATAGAAGTTGCAAAAATATTAGAGAGCTCCCTTGTACGCTTCACCTAGCTTCTCTCAATGATATCATCTTGTAAAACCACAGCATCGATGATCAAATACAGGAAACTGTAATGGCACAATAATACTAACTCAACTACAGACCCTATTTGAATTTCACCAGTTTTTCCATGAACTCACTTTTCTGGAGGGGTGGTAAGGTGAAGTGGTGGCGGTGATGGTAGGTCCATGAACTTTATCTCATGTATAGATTCATGTAACCACTACCACTACCACTACCACAATCACAAACAGACTATCCCATCACCTCCAAAAAACTCCCTCATGCTCTCGCTTTATACTCACTCCTGCCCCCAGAACCCAGCAATCACTGTCCTGCTCTCCATCTCCACAATTCTGTCCTTCAGCAACATTCTATAGACTCATACAGTACATAATCATTTGAAATTGGCTTTTCTTACCCATCAGAATAATGCTCTTGAGGCCCAATTGAGTTTCTGCATATATCAAAACCTTGTTCATTTTTATTGCTGAGTAGTAGTATTCCACTGCATGAGATATAATCACAATTTGTTTATCTACTCACTTGTCGAAAGATATTTAGATTGCTTCCAGTTTGGGGCTATTACAAATAAAGCCACTACAGACATTTGTGTACAGGTCTTTGTGTGAACATAAGTTTTCATTTCTATAGAGTAAATACCCAGGAGTGGGATTGCTGGGTCATACGGTACCCTAAGACTGGGAAATAGGCAGGGATATCTGATCTCATCACTCTTTAATTTTTCCCAGTATCTAAATAATCTGTAATTATTTTTGGTAAAGGGCGGTAGGTGACTGAAGGTAACATAACATTGTAAATGTGATTAATGCCACCAAACTGCATGCTTGGGAGTGGCTGAGATAGGAAATTTTAGGTTGTATGTATGTTACCACAATTATAAATTTAAAACAAAGAGAGAGAGAGAGACTAAAGAGAAAAAGACAATTAAATGCAATGCATGATCTTGGACTGGATCTAATAATGGAGGGAAAAGGCCCAAAAGGACATTGTTGGGACAATTAAAAGAAGAAAGAAAAAAAAAAAGGAATATAATCTGTATGCTTTATATCAATGTTAAATTTCTTCTTAAACTTGGTAACTGTACTTAACGTGGTTGCAGAAGTGGCTATACTTGTTATTAGGAAATATACATGGAAGTATTAAGTGTTTGAGGAACATGATGTATACAACTTAGTCTCAAATGTATTATAGAAAGAAAAGAAAGGAAACAAAACAAAATGCAAAGAAATGAAAAGAAAAGAAAGCAAGCAGGCAGAGCTAGATATAGATAGATAGATAGAATAGTATAATAAATGTGGCAAAATGTTAAAAGTTGGTAAATTGGGATAAATGGGTAGGTGGGGCACTATATTGGAGATATCTGTATTGTTTTTTTCTATTATTTCCTTTAAGTTTGAAATTATTTCAAAATAGAGTTTTTAAAAGGTGGAAAATTTTCAAATGCCTACAAACGATTACATAGAGAAAATTATGCTTTATGCAATACTATGACAATATTTTTAAAATCTGCTTTAAATAGTAGTATTTTAGAAAATAATTCTGGATTAGTCTGGTAGTGTTAGTATCTCTGCCATAGATATATTTTCAACAACATTCAAAATTTAACAACAGATTTTTAGTGAGCATCTATTATGTACAGAGTACTGTTCTAGGCTCTGAGGATACAGCAATAAAGGAAATATCCATACCAAACTCTCATGGGATCTATGCTAGGGTAGGGTGGGGTAGATGGAAAAAATGAACAAATAAATCATTATATATTAAGTTGGATTATTTTATGAAAAATAAAACTAGGCAAGAACATTAAGAGATGGATGTGTGTGTACGTGTGTGTGTGTGTGTGTATGTGTGTTGGGGGTGGGGTAGGTGCTATTTTGCGAGCGTGAACAGGGAGTGCCTCCCTGAAAAGCTAATATTTTAGTGGGATACAGACTCTCTAAAGCCAGGGCTAACCTCTCCCAAGAGAAGAATGGAAGGAGATGCCCAGGAACTTCCCTCCAGTAAAGCGGATCCTTGGTTCCACTATTTGACTACTCAAGCCTCCAACTCTTGTCTCTTGATTCCAGAACTATCTTGCTTTTCGTAAGGTGCCTCTGCTTCACTTAGCCATTCCTGAACACAGGAATAGCTCCTGGGTCAGGACTCCTGCAGGCCTCACTCTTATTTGGGAATTGAAGGCCTCATAAAATTCCCTCATAAAACTACTCATCTGCAGAAGCTACAAAACCAACTTCATCTGAAGAGAGGCTTGGCCCTTTACCCCAGGACACAGTCCAGGAAAGCCTGCTGCTTCCCTACCCAGGGGCAAGGAAAGTCAAATAGGTTTAACTGAACTCCAGTTTAGAGGAAAGAAACTGAAACAAATATTAGCTAAATAGAAAGGCAGGGAGGGGGGACGAGGGAAAAAAACACTGGAAATTTTTATGAATTTGAATGAAACAATAATAATAAATTTCCAAATAGTTTCCTGCTAAAAATTAACAGCATAAACAGGGGCTTCTTGTTATGCTTTCATTCAAACCAAAATGGCACTGGAACATGGGTACATCGATCGTCATGTGGTAGAAAAATACAAGAGCTATCAAACTAGTGGGTGGTCCTTCTCACAGCAAAGTTGTCAGATCCATCTTACTTTGATCTCTAATTCACAGAAACAGCCTGGGGAGACTTCTCCACCCCATAAAAATAATAAATCTTAAAAGCCACACACTCTGCAGGCCAGAAATCACTTCTGGTGAGAAACCTTCCTTTGCAATGTACTAAGCAAACATTAACTTTTGAAATGCTGGGCTAAAAACATTACAGTGATAAGCCAAAGGAATAAAAGTCTGTACCACAAATCTCAGGAATAGGGAAAGATACAGGAAAAAGAAGGGAAAAGGAGAATCTGTACTATCCCCTACATCAGGAAGATTTTATTGCCAGCAATATTTTAAGGAAACTGTTAGGGATTAAGGAGAATATAAAACCCAGAAATTAAATTTGACTTTATCTATTCTAAGGGCAAAACTAAAAAAGCATAAATAGGAATGACTGTAATAACATGGAAGCCTTACTTGTAAAGCATCCAATTCCTTTAACGCTGGGTAAAATTCACTAGTGAAGGCATTTTGAAGTGCGCTTGCCCACATAAAAGACATCTTCCATTACTAATTCATGTGCATGTATATACAAAGTTA
>JAQZBX010066416.1:0-16132 GCA_029593785.1 Cabassous unicinctus
AAAAAAAAAAAAAAAAAATTTTGTAACATGCCCAGAAAAAAAGTGAGTTCAGGGAGTTACTGAGACCAAGGGAAAAACCAAGAAGGTGGACAAGGTGGAGCCTCTCGGCCGTGACTCGATGGCCGGGATGTGCAGGCCTTGCAGTGTAGGCCCTCAGACAGACCCTGGAGCTGAACAATGGCAGGCGTGGATTTTCAGAGGACTAACAGATGGAAGCGGGCCTCGAAGGGGGCAGAGAGACCATGGTGCTGGGCAGTAGGCAAAGATGGCGGGCAGCAGGAGGACAAGGGTGGTCCACAGGGCACAGCCATGGGGTGGCCCCGACTTAGCCAGCCCGTTCTTTTCCTCCAAAGGCAGCTTCCCCTTACAAGGGAAACATTTTCCTGGTTAACCTAAAAATCACATGTGCTCAGGACGTTTCCTCCTAACTGCTGATTCAGATGAAGCTTCCTTCTCCGTGCCATTTCTCATCACTAGCATACTCCCAAAGTCAGCTCTGGCCTGTTCAGAATGTTTGTTTCATTTGTGAGGTCTCCGGGCCTTCTCCCCTCACTCTCCATGATTTTTGTTCAATTTTATAGCTTACCAGAACCTCCGCCATGAGTGCAGGGCAAGAAAGCCAGCCCATTTATAACCTATTCTTTTTATCTTTGAAACCAGTGGCAAAATGGTATCTGTGAATTTGATGAGGTTTGTTCTGCTCCATGACCACAAATAAACCAAAATTGGTTGCAATTCTGGAATATAAACTGTCTTCTCTGAAGCCAAATAGCCTCAATACCTCTAGCCAGCAGGCCTCTGTAACTGAACATTCTGGAGTGGGACATAGACGATGAATGTAAGGGCAGAATTCCCAGCCACCTGGCCCCTACGTCTAACTCTGCCCCAAAGGATGGATGCGAGGAGCTCTGTTTTAAAGGCAAAGTTTCCCTGTTATCACGGATTTTTCCTTTTTAATGTTTCATTAGCTCATGGATCTTTCCTCTAGATTTTCCATATCATTCTCAAAATTGGAAGCTTGAAACGGAATGCAGTCTAGCGTGGGCTGTTTCCCAGCCTGCTGTAGAGGCCCCGCCCCCCCCCTCCAGGTCCTCGGGGCTCTCCTTTCCTCTCAGACACCAGCATTCCAGCTGCTGTCTGTGCACAGGTTGGCCAGTCGGCAGGCTGCTGACTCACGCCTGCTTGGGGATCTGCTAGGACCCTGGCTCTTTTTCTGCTCTTCGGCCATGACACCCACCACCCACCTCCCCGAGCTTTCTGCCTCTCCCCCGCCCCCCCCCCACCTTCTGGGCACTCGGCTCCAACCCAATGAGAAGCCTCCTACAAGCCCACATTTCTTCACCTGTCCCTGCCCCCGCCCTGGAGCCCACCTGGAAGACGTCGTTGGCGCACTTGCGGCACAGGTTGTGTTGGCAGGGCAGGATCACCACCGGTTTGGAGAACATCTCCAGGCAGATGGGGCAGATGAGCTGCTTCTCCAGGTTGTCCATGCTGTGCGCATCCCCTAGCAGCGGCTTGAAACCCACTGTGAAGTTCATCCCTCCCCTGACCTCGGCCCTGGTCCTGGCCGGCTCTCACTGCCTCTGGACCCTTCCCTGCTTACTGGAGGCAGCCTGTGGAGTCTGGCGTTCCCTTCTGCCACTTACTCTCGTCCCTTCCTCCTACAACTGGCCTTGTGCTCAGCTAGCTGCCTCCGGGCACTTCTTCGTCCCTCTCGTCTCTGCTCTGTACCCTGGCCAGGCACTTGCAGCTTTATCGCTCCCTCCCTCTCTGGATGGCTGTGTCCCTGGAAAATCCTCCTTTTGTTCCCCAAACTACTCTCTCTTGTTCTCTCCGTGGGCAGCACTGTTTGTCCCTTACTTCTCAGGGAGGAGATTAATTTCAGCGTGGGGGTGGGGAGACAAGGGGTATCTGCGTGACATTCCAGCTCCCAATTTAGCTCGTGTAAGCAGAGCCACAGCTGTCACTGGGTGAGTGACCCTGACTCACTCAGGAATGGATGACTCCTCTGAACAAGAGCAGGGTGTAAGCCTCCGTGCCTAGGGGGCCGCCGCGCCCGACCCCCATGCTCTGGCTTCCAGGACAGTGACGCAGAGTCTCAATCGGCCTGTGTGAGAGGCACGACGCACGGCTCAGGCCCTGCTTGACCGCCAGGGTCGGCGGCGATTTCCTTCTCCTGGGTTGAGCTGGTGACCCTGTCCTGCCTGCTCATCTGTGAAGCAGCCCAGGGGCACCAGAGGCTAGCGAGAGCCTCTCGTCCACACGTTTGTTTGTGCCCAGCCCTTTCTCCTATCGCCCCAGGAAGGGAAACAGGAACTCCCTTGTGAGCATGGCCCTGGGAGAGCGTGGGATTGTGGACTGTGAACACATCGCTGGAGCTGCTCCAAGGACTTTTAAATTTGATAGGAAATTGGGAGAAGTTGAACTGGGCACAAAGGACCTGAATGCCAGGGACCTATTTTGGGCACCAAGGGAATCAGTCTCCGGGGAAATTTTAGAGCCCTGACAAAGTACATCATCACGAGGCCTCGGGAAGCTTCTGGCCCAGCTCTGCAGTTGTCCTGGACTCCTACCCTAGCTGTGAGCACTGGCCCCTCCTTTTCTCCTACAGGTCTTTTTCTCTATGCCAGGCAAAATGCATTCTTTTTTTTGGCCCCAACATATGCACTGGGATTGGACAAAAGTACTTTTATTTACTGACATATTTCTTAGCCCTTCTCCCAGTCAGAGAAGAGAAGTTTGAGGAGTCACTAGGCTCTGGCCCTGGTGCATGGGAAAAAAATGGCATGCAGGGGGTGAGTGGGGACGGGTCTGTAAGTGTCCAAGCCTTTCCCTGATGCATGCCTCATGTCTCTGCTTTAAGAACAAAATACATGGCGACCAGCCTGCACAGGATGTGGTGGAAAGGATGGAGGCAAGCGGACACTGACTGGTGTGTGAAGGTCACTGCCCCCACGGGCCTGTGCTAATGGATGCCGTGCTGGGGGCTGAGGTCCAGGGAGGGCCTGGAGGTGGGAGGACTACCCTGTGCCTCCAGGCACTTATCCTTCTCCCGAGCTGCCTCATGGCAGCATGGCTGACAAGGCTAGGGGTGTGGGTACCAGGTGAAGGTAAGGGCAGTCCCAGAAAAGGGGAGGAGCTTAGGAATGCAGCTGCCGCTGGGAGTTTTTGGTACACAGAGTTTCAAGAAAGGATTAGCTGGTGCCGCAGCTCTGGGGACAGGAGCCACCCTGCCTGGCTTCAGGGTCTTGGTGGAGCTATCACAAATGGCTCAGGGACCCTACAACTGACATGGGTTTGGATCCCAAGGAAAGCACAGGAAAAAGAATCATCAGGAAGTCTGCCAGCACTGCTGGAGACCTTGTAAGGGCAGGGATGGGAGGGCTGCTCTCTGACAGATTAAAACTGGGACTGGAGCCAAAGAGAAGAGTAGCTGGGTGACACTGTCTGGCCAGGGCTGGCAGCACCGTTGGGGCAGGCTGGCGTCCTCATGGGGATGGATGGCATCAAAGCTTCTGAAACTGGGGTGAAATGAAGGTCAGTGCCAAGACAGGGGCTACCTGCTCCTCTCTTCAACACATCCAGTGGACTGGGCAGCAGAAGGCACCCTCGCTGGGCCAGCACCCAGAAGCAGAAGCAGTTGGTACCCTATTAACCAGAAGGAATGATCATCCTGAATTTACAGCAGACCCTCCTGGGTAAGGAGAAAAATGCAGGCAGTCAACACTGCAGGGTGGGGAGAGGTTCGAGCTCAGTGGTGGAGCACCTGCTTCCCATGTATGAGGTCCCGGGTTCAAACACCAGTACCTCCTAAAAAAAAAAATACTCTAGGGACATAAACTTTCTACTAATGACCCGTAAGGAGTTAGTCTACAGTCCTTTCTCAGCTTGGAATCATCGTGGTCTTTCAGTTTTCATACCTCACTATTCATCTTTTACTCATCATCATCATCGTCAGAATCTTCTCTTCTAGAGCGAAATTTGGTTTCTATAATGAAATTTGAAAAACAAATATATGAACACCTAGTAACAAAACTTTTCAGGTGATTGGTGCAAAAACCGTTACCAAGCACTTACTCATTAGCATCACTAGGTGGCACTGGTGTGTGACCCTCAGGCAGCCCAGTTTTAAAGGCTAACTACTCATGGCAAACACTGTCAGTAAATGCAATGAACAGACGATCCTCTCACCTGTCTCCAGCTACTGCCTCTTCCAGGCATGCTCTCCCACCCCTTTCCTCAGCTTAGCTGCCATGAGAGGCCAACACCATTTCAAACTGTCAGTATGGGGCACAAGCCCTCAAGAACAGACTGGATCTGCTGCTCTTGCTTCCCTTGGCACCAGTACCAGACCCAGTACCACATGGAGGGGTTCACGGCATCACAGGTCTTTCTCACCCCTGACCATCTCTTTCGTTCCTGATCCAGATCTTACCTCAGCCCCTGCCTGTGCTTCTCACCTGACTTCCCAGGCTGTTTCTGGACATTCTGTGGATAACTCTTCTTCACAGTCTCCTCAGGTGGTGGCTTCAGCGTCCCACAGCAAAAGCAGCAGCAGCAGCAGAAGCAGCAACAAGTGAGGAGCAAACACAGGAGGACGAGCGTCTAAGGAAGGAGCGAAAAGGCTCAGCCAGCAGTTCCTTCCATGTTTCCACTCAAGCTCCCGCCCCTCAGTCCTCCCAGCACCAGAAAATGGGACAACAGAAGCATCTGTCCTAGGAGAGGAGGGTCCCGGGCCCTCCTACCCTGTTCTTAAGAGACTAGGAAGAAATTGTGTACCTTGAACCAACAGCTATTCACCATAAAATAGTATCTGACGCCACTTTCACCGTAGTGCTCGTATATATATATTCCCAACGAGCCGTGTCGGTCGTAGATTTTCCGCTTATTTGGGTCGCTCAGTATGGCGTGAGCTGTGTTGATCTCCTTGAATATTTCTGCTACTTGAGGATCCCCTGGATTCTTGTCTGGATGATACTTCAAGGCCAGTTTCCTACCCGGGCAATACCCACAAAGGAGGGTGGGGAGGGGATAGGAAATGACTGGGGAGAAAGGTTAGGATGAATTACAGAGAGAGATCTCAGAGACAGTGCAGAAGGAACACGAGATGCGGGACAAAGGATGCAGGAAGCAGCCAGTCTAAACCCCTTCCCACGCTACATTGAAGGGGATGCTGGCCTCAAAGTGAAGGCTTGGGGATTTAAAACCAGATGGGAAAGCAAAGTAGAGAGGAAAAGGTTTAAGGGGGGAAATTCCAGGGTTCAATGAGGAGCCGAGGTCTGAACCTGTAGGACTTTTTGACATCTTCAGGCGAGGCACCCTTCTTAAGCTCCAGCACTGCATAGAGGCTTGTCCCACTTTTGGACAGCTGGCGGGCTGCTTCATCCAAATGAGCCATGATCTGGGCCAGAGGAGAAGCAACATTTGTGAGAACTTCCACAGGGGAGGCACAAAGGAGTGAACTCTCAGCAATGTGGGACTCACTGCCTCCAGGGGCCTGGCAGGTCATACTACAGAGGAACAGGGAGAAGACAACAGTGCGTGGGATCTGTGGCTGGCAGGAGAGTGCAGAAAAGGCATTCATAATCAAAATTTACAGAAGAAATATTCTTCCCGCAGAGTTCCCAGAGTCCTCCCGGACCTCCAGACACCCCACATCCTAGAAAGGTGTGAGTAAGGAGAGGTCTAAGTCATGGGAAGAGGGCGATTTTGTCCAGGGCCCCTTGGGCTTTCAGGAAACAGCCCTGGGCCTGCCCAAGCGCACTGGCGGGCTTGAAAGACCAGGGCGGCCCCAGTCCCCGAACAGTTTGGGTCAAGAATCGAGAAGATCCACAATTACCACAGGAGAAACAATCCAGACGAAACACTGTGCCGCCTAAGACTGGTCAGGGGTCCGAAAGCCAGGCCAGAGGGCAGACCAAGACTTTCTTCTCCCCTCCAGCCTCTCAAGCCAAGGACATCCCACCTCTGCCCCTCGGAGATCAGGCAGCGGAGGGAACAGAGGGATGTCTCAAGGGCCGAAGAAGGAAGCAGAAAGGGGTTGCTATCGGGGCGGACCGGCGAGGGAACAGGGAGTGGAGCCCCCACGGTGGGGTGGGGACTTGGGAGGCCTGAGGACCCGGAGAACCAAGGCCACAAGCTCTGGGCTTCCCCAGGTCCCCTCTGTAGCCACCGGGCTGCCGACGCCCCCCGCAGGCCGGGCCCTTTACCCGGTAGCTGGTCTCCGCGGAGGAGGCCTCACCCACTCGCCATCCTCCCCCCGGGGAACCTCACACCGCCCGGCGCCAGCGGCCGACTGCGCGTGCGCGCTGCGTGCTCTGCGGCCCCGGGCGCCATGGCGGCGGCGGAGGGACCCGGCCAGGAGGCCGCGCCATCCCTGGGACTTATTTCGCTCGCGGGGGCTTTGAGTGTAGGGAGCTGCGTACTCCGCGGTCCCGGGCAGCTAATCCTTGTTTCCAGCCCGTCTTGCTGGCGCAGCCTAGAGGGGGCCTCTTTTCTTCTCCCACGGGAAGGCATCACCCACACTGATGGCGGACATGGCTCACGGACTCACTCGAAGGAAGGTCATGCGCTCGCCCACCGTGGCGGCGAGGTAGGGCCGCGGCAAGCCCTTGTCAAGAGGTGTACCAACTTCCCAGTCTGTCTTTTCAGGATTCAGGGGTCTCCACTTGGTCCTGTCTTTCCCAACCGCCTGGAAACTCCTACACACCCTTCAAGGCCCACCACCAAGGCCAGTATTTCAGAGAAGCCTTCCTTCAGCGCCAGTTGCTCCCGCCCCCTCCTGTTCCTATTTATCCTATTGTAGGGCGATTATTAGTTGGCACATTCCTTTAAGATTATATCTTGAGCCTTTCCAAAATTCACTCCTTAAAAAGTTCTCTCAAATACTATGCCACCATGAGGGTGTATGATCGCTTAATCATAGAATCCAGGTTGCATAATGAAGTTATTTCTAATGACTCGATAGTTATGCTACCAGCTATAGTTAAATATGCTACTTACAATGAAACTGTTATACATAAATCTTTGAATAAATCTCTGTTTATTTCCCTTTAGTATAGATTCCTGGTTGTGGAATCATTGGATCAAAGTAAAATTTTTGAGGCTCTTGCTCCATGTGGTCTGTGGGAGAAGATGTCTGCCCCACTTGGAATTTGCCACCTTGTGCTGTTGGTTTTCTTTACAGTGGAGCACTCATTGGCTCCCATTGCATATCATTGAAGGAGCTTTATTATTTCCATCATACTCCTCTGTTTCCCCTCTTGTGGCTTTTATCACTCTCTTCCCTTGATTACAGTTATCAGTGCACATTTACCTCCCCTTCTAGGTGGTGGTGGTTTTTTAAATTCCTCCCCTCCCCCAAGATGGCTTCCTCATCTGTTTGCTCCTTGCCTGCTTGTGTCTTCTTTAGGAGGCACCAGAACTGAACCCCGTACCTCCCATGTGGGAAACAGGTGCCCAACTGCCTGAGCCACATCCACTCCCCAACCCTTCTAGGTTTTAAGTGGTAAGTCATTGCTCCACTCAAGAGATGTGAGCCAGCAGGTACAATGACCACTGAATTAGTGAATTTATTCCTATAGGATCTGTGATCTGTGTGGGGAGTAGGGTCAGAAACCTTTGGCTTCTGGGAAGCAGATGTGGCTTAGGCGACTGAGCTCCTGTCTACCACATGGGAGGTCACTGGTTCGGATCCCGGTGCCTTCTAAAGAAGACAGCGAGCTGGCCCGAAGGGCAGGTGTGGCAAGCTGACACAACAAGAGACACAAGAAGAAAAAACATAAAGAAGACAGCGAGCTGATGCGACGGGCAGGCGTGGTAAGCTGATGCAACAAGATAACTCAACAAGAGTCGCAGAGAGGAAAAACCTAATGAGAGACACAACAAAGCAGTGAGTGGAGGTGGCTCAAACAATTAGGCACCTCCCTCCCACATCAGAGGTCCTGGATTCTGCTCCCCGTGCCTCCTAAAGAAACAAGGAAGACAAACGGACACAGCAAGCTCAAATAATGAGGGGGTGGAGAGAAATAAAAAAATAAATCTTTAAAAAAAAAACTTTGGCTTCCCCTACCTAGTTCATAGATTCTGGGCCAGATGCATTTACATGGGAAGGAGCTGAATCAGACAATTTTGAAGGTAGTTTCTACTACAGCATATTTCTCACCACTATCATGAGACTAGCATCATAGAACTAGTGACACCCAGCTTGTTTCTTGGGTAGCACTGGGAAGAAAGAGCAGAAGGCATTAAGAATTTTGTTGCACACTTTTTCACCTCAGAGGGCTTTTTCACTGAAGGCTGAAAAGGAAGCTAACTCAATGGGAGAAAATATTTGGAAAGCACATGTCCTATAAGGGTTTAATATCCAGGATATATATAGAGATGCTACAACTCCACAATAAAGAAACGACCCAATTAAAAATGGGCAAAAGACTTGAATAGATATTTGTCCAAAGAAGAAATACAAATGGCAAAATAACACATGAAAAAATGTTCAACATCACTAGTAATTAGGAAAATGCAAATCAAAACTACAATGAGATATAATTTCACTCCTATAAAAATGGTAACTATTAAAAAGAACTACAAGTCTTGGAGAGGATGTAAAGATAAAGGAACACTTACTCACTGTTAGTAGGAATGTAGAATGGTACAGCCACTGTGGAGGACTGTTTGGCAGTTCCTAAAGAAGTTAAATACAGATTTGCCATGTGACCCAGCAATACCACTATTGGGTATATACCCAGAAGAACCGAGAGCAGTGACAAGAATAGACATCTGCACACTGATGTTCATAGCAGCATTATTCACAATTGCCAAAAGTTGGAAACAACCCAGGTGTCCATCAACTGATGAATGGATAAACAAACTGGTGTATTCACACAATGGAATATTATGCAGCTGTAAGAAGAAATGAAGTTGTAAAGCATGACAACATGGATGAACCTGGAGGACATTATGTTGAGCGAAGCAAGCGAGACACAAAAGGACAAATACAGTATGATTGCACTACTATGAACTAAATATATTGTGTAATCTCATGGAGTTACTAACTTGAATATGGGTCACCAGAAAATAGAATGAGGTTAGAGAATGGAAAGATGAGGGTAAACTTGTGCAGAATTGGTAAAAAAGGATGTCTGTTAATATTTGGAAGTGAATAGAAAAGGTGAAAGCTCAATTTAATGTTTGTAACCAGCAGTACTAGTATGTGGGTATGAAAGTGGTTTAAAGGGAAATCTGGGAAGCGGATGTGACTCAGGCGATTGAGCTCCCACCTACCATATGGGAGGTCCCGGGTTCCGTTACTGGTGCCTCCTGGAGAAGACGAGCTGGCGCAATGGGCAGGTGCAGCAAACTGACGCAACAAGATGACGCAACAAGGAGACACAAAGAGGAAGACAGTGAGAGACACAACAAAAAGTAAGGAGCTGAGGTGGCTCAAGCCATTGGGAGCCTCTCTCCCACATGGGAGGCCCCGGGTTCAGTTCTCTGTGCCTCCTAAAGAGAAGATGAGCAGACACAGAGAGCAAACAGCGAGCACAAACAATGGGGGAGGGGAATAAGTAAGTAAAAATAAGTCTTTAAAAAAGAAGGGAAAGTCTAAGGTCATGTATATTACTAAAAGGAAAGCTAAAAAATGACATGGAACTGTATGGCATAGTAAAACTGCACATGAAATATTAATATGGGTAAAATTGCATATATAAGACCGTTTTTCTTTGAAGCCAAACAAATATATGTTAATACTACAAAATGTTAATATTAGCCAAAAAAAAAAACCCACCACATTATGCTAAGTGAAAGAAACCAGACACAAAGTACTACATATTGTATGATTCCATTGATATAAAATGTAAGTGCAAATCAATTTATAAAGATGAAATTTGGTTAGTGGTTACGTAGGGTTAGGGAAGGCATGCTAAGGGGTGTGGAGTTTTTCTTTTGGGAGTAATGGTTCTAAAATTTTTTGTGGTGATGAATGCACAACATTGTGATTATAGTAAAAGCCATTGATCATACACTTTGGATAGATCATATGGTATGTGAATATATCTGAATAAAACTGCTTAATAAATAAATAATTGTGCAAGAATAGCCAGAAATAGCAGCTATTTACAGCAAGGGAAACAGATTGAGAGGTGAAAAATATCCTTGTTTGTCTGGTTTTTTGTTTATTATTATTATTGAAATAATGAAAATGTGCTAATAATGATTGAAGTGCTGAATGCACAACTATATGTTTATACCAGATACCATTGGTTGTATACTTTGGATGAATTGTATGCTTTATTAATATGTACCAATAAAATTGATTTGTTTAAAAACAAAAGTTCGTTGCACTTAAAGTACATTGCTTACCTCAGCCTGCATGGCCCAGCATGGTTCTGCCTCTCGCTCCAACCTCCTTGGCCCCACTGCTTTCCTGTCGAGTCTGCCTTCTCCTTAGACTGTGAACTCATAAGGGCAGGGACTCTGTTTTGCTCACTGCATCCCGATCACCTAGAACCATTCCTGACTCACAGTAAGTGAATAAATGGTTTGTTGAAGGAGCCACAGCCGAGAGAGCGCTCTGCTGATCCATTGGAGCCTGGAGGTTGTACCATAGCGAGACTTCCCTGGCACAGAAGCAGGAGAACTGGGCAGGACTACAGGGCCCATCTTTCCTCATACATCCTAGAGAAGAAGAGACAAAGGGAGTGAAGGGAAAGATGGGAGAGGGGAGCTGATGATGGTGATTCTGTTTGTCTTCAAATGCCCCCAGTTCCAACATAGATCCTGGCATGTTGTAGGTACTCAATAGATGTTGGTTGGTTGAATGAATGAACAAACGTTTGATCCTCACAGCAATCCTGAGAAGTGCTACCATCACATCCCTGCTTTGTAGAAGAAGTGAGCCCTGAGAAAGAGGGCAAATTAGGTTCTGAGAAGAGTTAATAAACATCTTTTGCATCTTGCCAGAGGCTCCAGAATGTTACTTCTTACCATTGCCCTCTGACATTCTAATTAATCACAGCTCCTCGCTCTTCACATAGCCGTTATGTTTAGGCCAGACTGCAGAGGTGACTCTCCCCTTTGTCTTCACCTAGACACCAGATCCTCTTTCACTCTGATTTCTATCCAGAGGGTCTCTTTGACATCCAACACGGTGCCAGGAAGAAGGCACAAGTCAGAAGGCCGACATCTTAGTTCTGGCTCTTGCTTTAACAAGCTGTGTGATTTTGGACAAATCACTTAACCTCCGAGTCTCTTTTTTCCTCTTCTGTAAAAATCCATGCCATTTCACAAGGTTAATGTGAACACTAAATTAGATTTGATTGTAAAAGAATGGAAAAGACAAAAAAGAAAGACATTAAAGAATGATTACAGACTTAAACCTTTTTTGAGGCATTCGCCCTCCTGCCATGCCTTGATCGGTGATCTTATAATTTACTCTCCACCCCCACCCCCAGCCATTTGGTCTTTCCTGGAGACAACCAAAAGCATCCCTTATTTACCCACAAACAACTAAAGTTTTAGTCATATAGCTGGAATACACACACACAGACAGCAGACATTGGCATATTTATACCCAAAATATCACGCTCTGGAACATATGCAGTGGGAAGAGAGATCATAATTTGTCACACCCAACCACCAGGTTCTAGAATTGTACAGCTTTCGAGCTGGAAGGGACCTCAGAGATTTAACTCTATCCCAATGCTTTCATTTTGCAGTTGCCGAAAAGTGAGGCCCAGGGAGGAGGCCTGACCTGCTCAAGGTCACCCAGTGAGGTCCAGACCCAAGGCTTTGGATGCTCTCCCAGCAACTGAAGGTTCTGTGCTACATGTGGCCAAAACCACGGCCAGCCCCGTTGGCTTGTCCTCCCCGGGCCAGACAGCTGGGGTGGAGGGGGGCTTCCAGTTAAAGGGCCTGCTTTATATCCCCCTCCTCTCTGACCTGCAGTCCCAGACTCTGCAGGCCAGCAGGGCACGCCTTCCTCATCCGTAAAATGGCAATAACAGTGTCTATCTCCTAGGGTTGTTATGAGGATTAAATATTTAATTTGAACGGTTCCTGATACGTGGTAAGTGCTTTATTATTATTATTACTATTGATATTCTTTCTCTACTGTCTTCTCCCAGTTTTGAAAGAGAGAAGTTGCTTTATGTTTTGTTACCGAGAAGAAGGGAAAAAAGCAGGGTCCTTCCTCCAGGAAGATTTGCAAAGTGTCGTTGGTACTCTTCCGTTTTCTTTTACATCCCTCTGCCAGCCTCCTGCAACCCCATTTTCTTCTTCTCCCACCCAGTGCCCTCATGCTGCCCTCTGACTCCCCAAAACATCCCCCTGGTCTTCCCCAAGCAGCCGGAACTCCAGTATTACCTCTCTCACTTCCCCTCCTTTCAACATTTCTAATAAAAACTCCTTCCCACTAGAATGGCTATTATTAAGAGAACAGAAAATAACAAGTGTTGGAGAAGATGTGGAGAAATAGGAACACTCATTCCTTGTTTGTGGGGATGTAAAATGGTGCAGCCGCTGTGGAAGACAGTTTGGTGGTTCCTTAGAGAGTTAAGTATAGAATTACCGTAGGACCCAGCAATCCCACTTCTAGTTATATACCCCAAAGAATTGATAGCAGGAACTCCAACAGGTACTTGTACACTGATGTTCATAGTGGCATTATTCACAACTGCCAAAGATGGAAGGAACCCAAGTATCCATGAGCCGATGAATGGATAAGCAAAATGTGATTTATATACACAAGGGAATATTATTCAGCCATAAAAAGAGTAAAGTCCTGATGCGTGTGACAACATGGATGAACCTTGAGGACATTATGCTGAGTGAAACAAGCCAGGCACAAAAGGACAAATATTGTATGATCTCACTGTTGGGAAATAATTAGAATATGCAAATTTATGGAGTCAGAAATTAGATTACAGGTTACCAAGTGGCAGGGGTAGGGGTGGGAATGGGGAGTCAATGCTTAATTGGTACAGAGTTTCTGTTTGGGGTGATGGAAGCTTTGGTAATGGGTGGTGGTGGTGGTAGCACAACATTGTGAAAGTAATTAACACCACTGAATTGTATACTTGAAAGTAGTTTAATGATTAATTTTAAGTTGTATGTATGTTACCAGAGTAAAAATGCACACAAAAAACATAGAACTGTACAACACAGAGTGAACCCTAATGGAAACTATGGACAATAGTTAATAATATAATAATATTGGTTCATCAGTTATAACAAAAATACCCTGCTAATGCAAAGGTTAATAATAGGAAAAACTCTGTGTGTGAGGGGAGAGGTATATGGGAACTCTGTACTTGCTGCACAATCTTTCTGTAAACCTACAACTACTCTAATAAAAACTTTTTAAGTAAAATAAGATAAAACCCCAGCATGATTGGGTTGTGGATTCATTCCTTCCCCCAATTTCAGGCAAAAAGTTCTTAAAAAATTTTTTTTTCCACAGTAGTTCTTCATTTGTCCATTCTTTGCAACTCCCACAGCCTTGAGGCACCCCAGTTAAGGGATTTCGATATCACTCACTGTTAGCCGCCTAACTATTTGCTCTGCTGCCATTCTCATCCTAGATACTGCTACCAGATCAGCGCTCTTAAAGCGAGGCTTCCACCATCACCACTCCTTCGGTCTGAGCCTATAGGATGCAAAACAATCTTTTAAATCTGGCAATGAACTCCACAACTTGATACCAACTTACCCCTCCAAACTCAGTCTACTGTTGCCGTAAAGGGACTCTTCCACGACATCAAACTGGTCTCTTTCCCCCAACCTCTTCTTCTTTCTCGTCTGTTCTTTTCATCTCTGTATCATCGCTCTTACACCATTTCCCCTCATGAAATGTCCTTTTCTTTAATTAAATCACGTATTCGACAAATATTTATGAAGCACTTACTATGTGCATAGTATCATGGACACAATAAAACTCTTTTTCTGCTCTCCTAAATTATAGCCTCGTGTGGGAGACAGACATTCATTAATACACTCAACAACTATTTATTGGGTGCTGTTCCAGGTGCTGGGAATATAGCAGCATACGAAACGCAAACATTTTTGCCATCACAGAGCTTACATTCTGGAGGGAGGGAACAGACAGTAAACAAAATAAGTAAAACATACAGTATGTTAGGTGTTGATAATGGCTATGGGGGAAAAAGCAAGGAATGGAGATAGAGAATGTTTAGGGAGAAGCTGCAGTTTTTTAAAGGACAAGCAGGGAAGGCCTGAGAGAAAGAGCACCTGAGCTAAGACCTACCGCAGGTGAGGAGGTGGGTCCTGAAGCTACCGGGCAGAGTGCCCCGGGGGGGTGGCGGGAGCATCCCTGGTGTGTTGAAGGAAATGCAGGAAGGCCAGAGTGGCTGGGGAGGGGGTGGGAAGTAACAGGAAATGAGATCACAGGGGGCCAGGTAGTGTAGGGCCTTGCTGGCCGTTGGGAGGACTTCGGCTGTTTCTCTGCATGAGACGGGGAGCTACTTGGGAAGGTTTTGAGCTCAGGAGTGACAAAATCTGACCCATGTTGCTTAGCTACTGGGTTGGGAATCAACTAAAGTGCAGTAAGGATGGAAACGGAACCATCTAGGAAACTACTGCAATAATCGAATGACAGATGATAATCGTTTGGACAAAGGTGAGAGCAGGTTTTGCTAACAGTTTGGCTGTGGGATGAAAATAGAGGAGTCAAAGATGACTCTAAGATTTCTGGCCTGAACAAATGGAAGGATGGAGTTTGCATGGTCTGACCTTGGAGGACTGCAGGAGAAGGTTTGGGATAGGGGTGACGATCAGGAGCTCAGGTTCAGCCTTAGGAAGCTCGAGATACCTATTAGACATGAAAGAAGAGATGGCAAGCTGACATTTAGGGATATGTGTTTGGAATTCAAGTGAGAGGTCTGGGAATCATGATCATATATATGCCATTTATGTTTTAAAAACTTTTTAAATGGAACATTTCAAACACACAAAAATAGAGAGACGAGTGCAATGACCCCTCATGGACTTATCATCCAGCTTCAGCAAGCATTGCTTTCTGCTGTTTCTAAGGAGTATTTAAAGTATTTAGGGAAGCGGGTGTGGCTCAATGGATAGAGCTCCTGTTTACCATATGGGAGGCCCCGGGTTCACTTCCCGGGGCCTCCTTGTGAGGGCAGGCCGGCCCACGTGGCGCGGTGGGCTGATGCAGCAGGACCTCACAGCAAGGGGGAGATAAGCGGACACGGAAGAAACACACAGCGAATGGACACAGTAAAAACACAAGCAGCAAGGGGGGGATAAATGAATAAATAAATCTTTAAAAAATAAAAAAAATAAAAAAATAAAGTATTTAAAGACCAGATGATAGCTCCACAAACGTGACTGCAGAAGGAGAAGCGGGTGACCAAGTCCTGGGCTAATCCAGCATGAAAAGATTGAGGGAATGAGAAGGAACCAGCAAAAGAGACTAAGAATAAGCAGCCAATGAAGTAGGAGGCAAGCCAGAGGATGGTAGCCTAGAAGGCAAGTGAAGAAACAAATCATTCCCAAATAACGATTTAATTACAATGTGATAAGTGCTATGGAAGAACATGTAGTGTGCAATGAGAGTGTATAATTTGGAAATCAGAAAAGACCTCCCTGAGGAGGTGGCATTTAAGCCGCAGCCCTCCCCCCTCTCTATCATCAAATCCTATGCATCCTTTTAAGGCACAACTAAAATTCTACCTCCTCCATCCTGCTTCCTCTCTAACAACCGGCTCCTCCTTTCTGGGGTGGCTTCATCGAGGACTGTGTGCCAGCCAGTACGTGGGGTGCTGGGGACACAGTGATGAGAAAGACGCAGCCCCTGCCTTCAGGGAGCTTGCACTCTAATGAGGACTCAGACAAGCAAACAATTTCTTTACACTGCAATGACTGCCGGGATCATATCAGCACATTGGACCTTGAAAACACCAGGGATGGGCATCTAACAGATCAACCTGGGGGACGTCAGGAAAGACTTCCTGGAGGTGACATCTGAGCAGAGAAAGAAGTAGAAGTTGGATGTCCGGGTTGCTGATCCCCAGCCTCTGCCCATACCCTTCAGCCTGGCTTGGACCTCTCTTCAAGCGTTAACCTCAGGAAGCGGGTGTGGCTCAATTGATAGAGCTCC
>JAQZBX010066417.1:0-16125 GCA_029593785.1 Cabassous unicinctus
GGAAGGAAGGGAAGGAAGGGAAGGAAGGGAAGGAAGGAAGAAAGGAAGAAAGAAAGAAAGAAAGAAAGAAAGGAAACCTGCAATCAGTAGTGGGCCGGAGCCAACTCATACCTGTTTGCTAGAGCCAATTGTTAAATTTGCAGGATTTTAGCAAGTCAGTTGTTAAACACAGTCATCATTTAAAAATTAAATGATATAATCTTACAGTTAAATTATATATTTATTCATCTGTGTTTACTTTTTAGTTTTTAATTGTTTATATTTTCAATTATTAAATGTACAAATAAAGTTAAGAGGAAAAAAATAAATAAAATTAAAAAAAAAAATTATTTTAAAAACAAAGGTAATAAATACTGAAAACTCATGACCTTCCTAATTTTTTTTGCTATTTTCTAGGCTCTTGATATAATTATTTCCAACTATTGTATCTGAATGGAAGAAACTATATAATGGTATATTACTGTGCATCTCTTCCTAATTGTACTCAGCAACATTTAATGGTAGCTTGAAACTGGCCATGGTGGGTGTATTTACACTACAGAAATCCACAAACACTACACCTTCTCCTCCCAGCAGGGCCAGGTTGTTAATACTGACCTGCACCTCACTACTTACAATGTTAACCCCCCACCCCCCACCCCCACTGCCTAACAGTAGCTTAAGGTGTACAAGCTGGCCAATTCCTTGAGTCAAAATAAAGGCTTGTAATTGTAAATCATAGTACAAATATAAGGAGAGTAACTACATTTATTATGCTCCTATTATGCACCAGTCATAGCACTAAGCACTATCTACACAGTCTTTCATTTCATGTATTATCATTCCCAATATCCAGATGAGTCAACTGAGAAGGTAATTACTAAAAAGTAGAGAGCAAGAGTCTGCAATCTTTCCACTCAGCTACCCTCAGATACTAACATTATCATTATTACAATGAAACCAAAGTCAACCACATATAACTGGCAGATAACGAGGGAACATTAATGGCTTCTGGAGTATAAAACATGGCAGACATGAACTAGGATAGGGAGAAGGCATAGATAAAGAGTTTAATATTATTCATATTCACCATGTTTATTCATAGTCACCTTCAAATATACTTACCAAAGATACTCCAGTGAGAAATGTGGACCAAGGAACCCAAGGGATCAAGAATTTCTGTACTTGAAAAGGGTTACTCCAAGTTTAATTTAAAAGCTGGCTTTTTTGTGAGTTGAGGCTTTTTTGTGATGATCCCTACTTAAAATGACACACTTGACCAAGAATGAAATATGCAAAAACAAAAAAATTCTCAAATGTTAGCACCAATTTCCTGAAGTGTTTGGATATTTACTTTTAAAAAATTTCTCATTTGGACTTTAAAAGTTTTTTGATTGTGCTTGAAAAAAAAATTCGCCCAGCAGTCAAAAGAAGCCCAAAAGGACTAACAAAAAAATCACTTACTGCTTATTTTGTAAAATTCTTGTCATCTTGGCTTCCTATAAGCTCTTGCCTTCTCCCATGTTCCAGTAAATCCCCATCACCTGCCATGAGGAGAAAGACTTCAGTTAGTTATGTTTCATAAAGGCCATTTCTTGGTTTTCAATGTGTTAGTCTTTCCTTTCTTCATACACCAAAACACAGAGAAATATGGGGTTTTTCTCCAAAAACAAAAAGGGAGAATAATAACATAGATCACCCCAGAAAAAGAGTATCAGTATACATACCAGTATATCTACTGTTGGGGAATAGGGTGGCAAACCCTTAAAATACCCACTCTCATATTTTCAGGAAGAGATTTTTAGTCTGTTTCCTAGGAAAGAACAGCAATCCACTTTCACTATCTATGCCCTCTCCACAGCCTCCTCCTTACTTCTTCTCAAAAGTGACCGATTTAACTGGTGGGACTGGAGGAAGTACTGGCTTAGGGCTAGTCACTGCAGGGAGCTAGGCAACAAGAACCTCCCTCTACTTCTCTAATACCTAGAGCCAGCTAATTTCCACTCAATAAGCAGGACAATAGCTACTGCTTTCTGGGATCTCTCCAGGTGTTACTGAATGATTAAATCAGGGTTGCCTAGGGTTGAATCTAGGTTTTAGTTTCAAAGAAAGAGGGAGGTTGACACTTCAGAGTTCTCCAGTCCTGCTTTACCAGTAATTAAGCTACTATCTATTTTAATTCCTATTTGATCCTTACTATATTTCTCAAATCCTTTAAAAACTTACAAGATAGGAAAAATGAGTAATTAATGATCTGATCCTACAGTATCTACCAAAGAACACAATGTAGATAAGACCTTAGTTCAAAATCCTACTACTTACTATGTGACCTTGAGAAAATCCATTCATCCTTTCCCAGCCTCAATTTCTTCAGTTTTAAAAGAGGATCAAATGCCCCCTACTATACTGTGTGGTTGTATTAAATAAAACGAAAGATATAATCTGCCAAAGTGAAGCATGTTTTGATCCTACAAGGGTATCCTGGCCCCAGGAACACCCAATGCTTAACAATCAGACTTGCTATCTTGCCCACTGGTCCAATTCACTGAGTATTGGAGATCCACATAATTCAAGGAATAATGGAATATGCCCAGCAAAAAGTGCCTTTCTTATTCCAAGAGAAAATCATTCAGAATGAGGTTTTACTTTTGTTTTTTAATTTTATGATATTTTAGGATAAAAAACTTAGAGGTAGGGCTTTCTGCTTGTTTTATGGGCTCTAAATACAAACATGATGCACACACACTCCTTTTGAATGTACATTCTATTCTGTAGTTTCAAGCCAAAGCTGCTACTTCAAGGTAAAGGGAGACTGGCAAGCATCAAAATCTAAGGCATTCAAAAGCTAAGGGCTAGAGGATGACATCTGCATTAAGGCTGGAGAAGGGGATAAAAGCTCTTGTACACATTAAGACATGGGTGTTTTGAAGTCTTGGCCTCTTTTCTCTCAAGGTATTGGTTCACTGTGAGGGGACTGGGCTTCCCTATGGGAGATAGTTATTAAGAGCATGTACTTGAATTCACCTAGATGGACACCCCAGCTCCGCCATGTAAGATCTTAGGCATGTTGTTTAATTTCCCTAAACCTCAGTTTCCTCACCTATAGAATGAGATAATGTCTGAAACAGTTTCTAAAGCTCATGGCACTCAGGAAGTGTTCATCAAATGTTGTTACTATTGGAGGAAGAACATCATCCTCATCCTTAGAAGGGCAAAGCAAGTACCAGAGTAGAGAAAAGGTGGGAGGGAGAACATCAGTCTGAGGATGAACAGTCAGCTTGAACTAGCTGACAGCATTCAGACATAGTCAATGAGTAGGCAGAGTTAAAATTCTCTTTAGAATCATGACAACACAAAATTCTTGTGTATTAATATACTATTTCTCTTTAACTGATTTCCCTTAGCATTGTCCATATGAAGGAGTTTGTGGTTGACAAGATAGAACAGAAACACTGCCTGATGATGGTTACCAGGCAACTACATGTAGATTCTACAGTGATTCTAATGCTGAGGGCAATATCCTACACCAGTGGTTGTCAAACTTGACTGTGGTTCTAAATGTATGTGTTGAACCCCAGAGACTCTGATTTAACTGCCCTGTGATAGGGGTCAGATTGGATTTTTTTAAAAGTAAACTTTAATAGCATACAGAAAAAAATGTAAAAATTAGTTTCATGAATTTTCACGTGACTACACCTTCATAACCAGTACTCAAATCAAACAGAACATTACTAGTACTCCAAAACCTCCCTCAAGCCTCCTACCAGACTAACCACATCTTCTCCCTAAGAATAAGTTTTGCCTTTAAAAAAAAAACTTGATACAACTGGAGTCATACAGTATGTACTTGTGTCTAGCATGTGGTGGTATTTCATTACACTTTTAATTTGCAGTTCTCTGAACATTTTCTCTATTGACTAATGAAATTGAACAACTTTTCAGAAATTTATTGGGTTTCTTATTTTTTGCAGCAATTTTTCAATTTTAAGTCTTTTGTCCATTTTTCTATTGAGTTGTCTTTTCTTATTGATTTGTAGGAGCTCTTTCTTCATTGTGAACATATGTCCTTTGTTCATTTTATGCATTTTTTTTTAAAGATTTATTTATTTATCCCCCCTTGCTGCTTGTGCTCGCTGTGTCCATTTTGCTGTGTGTTTTTCGTGTCTGCTTGTTTCCCTTTGTTGCGTCATCTTGCTGCATCAGCTCACCAGGCTGCGCGGGCCGTCAGCTCATTGCACCATGCAGGCCGGCTTGCCTTTACCAGGAGGCCCCGGGAATCGAACCCAGGGCCTCCCATATGGTAAATGGGAGCCCAACCACTTGAGCCACAGCCACTTCCCTATGCATTTTAAATATATATATAACATTCTCTCACTCTGTGGTTTGCCTTTTTCTCACCCTTTATGGCATATTTTGACAACAGAAGCTCTTAATTTTAAAGAGTCCAATTTATTAATCTTTTATGTTATGACTTGGGCCTTAGTCCTGTTTAATAAATCTTTGCCTATCCTAAGGTAATAAATATGTTTTCCTATGTTGTCTTCCAGAAGATAACAACCAATCCACCAACAACAAATTGTCAACAATCCATCTGGGATTGTTTTTTTGTATGGATTTATTTTCTTCCAAATGGATATCCAATTCTACCAGAGGTAAGAAAGGTGATCCTTTCCCCAAAGATCTTCATTTATCACATTTGCCATAAATCGAGTTGGGTACCTTAAAAAAATAAAAAGAGTCCCAGGTGATTCTAATGTGCTTCTAGGAAGTAGACCCACTGTCCTAGATTATCTCTTTAACCACTCAGTTAACAGATTCTTAGCAATCATCTATTGATTGCCTACAAGCAGACTTTCCAGATGCTTCTTTCTTAAGAGTTCTGAAATTATTACTATTATCAGTAATAGCAACAATTTAGAGAGTTCACACTATGTCAGACTTTTGGGCTATGTTGTCTTCATTTTCATATTTAATATTCACAACAATTCTTTAATTTTGGCACCATTATCTCCTATGTTCCAGGAATGATTAAGACCCAGAAAACTCTAGTAATTTTCCCCAGGTCATATAGCAAGCAGGGGTTAGAACTAACTCAGTTTTTCCAAAGTTCAATACTATGTTTATACTACTCACACTGTAGGTGCATTTTCAATACTAAACAAGGCCTTTTGCACTCAAATAAACACAGTGATGCCCCACATCATTGGGCAGGGCCAGCAATGCTGATGGTTCGTCCTCCATGGCTTCTGACACACAGTCAGCAAAGATGACCATGCAGATGAATGAAACAACTAATATAAGCCACAGAAACTCGATTTATGTAAATCACTTTACCTACCAGAATTCTTGGAGCTCTGACAGCCCTTACATCATAGTGTCACCCAGAAGTTTCTAGAATGAATTATTGTGACCAATTTATTGGCATATGTTGAAGAATGCCCCAACCACAAAGTCCCATTGACTTTGCTTCTGAATATATTTTATCATCCACAAGCCAAGGGATTAACATTTATTGAGCCCTTTCCTTGTGTCAGACACCATGGAAGGGTCATTCTATACGTTATCTCACTTAGTCCTCATTATAACACTATGAGGAAGATATTATAATTTCCTTTGTAAAATAAGAAAATTAAAGTATAAAGAAGCTAAAGAATTTATTCAATAATACACAGTGACTAAATAGAAAAGTCAGGATTCCAACCCAGGCATGTTTCTGCTACCAGGCTGTTTCAGACACATCAAATAGAATGAACTTGGAAAACTCTAAAGTCCAGAAAGTTATAATCACCTCAACTGGTGATTTCCTTCTCAGCATGCGTATATTATGGATGAAAAGAGTATCTTCTAAAGCTAGCTATAGGTGATGAAGATGATGATAATATTAATAATGTTAATAATTTTAACAATAAAACACTTAAATGCCAAGTAGTATTTTAAGAGCTATACACTTACTCATTTAATCCTACCCCAAAGCCTAGGAGTGTATCAACACTATCCAGATGAAGAAACCATGGAAGAAAAAGGCTGAGTAATTTGCTCAAGATTATTCAGCTAAGAAATGGCATAGTTAGTACTCCAGGCCATGCAGCCTGGCTTCAGTCCTTGCTTATAACCACTATACTTTTCCACAGCAATGAAGAAGAGCAATATTTGAAGACTATAAGACACAGGTCAGAAGCAGGCCAGAGAACAGAAAAATACACCACCCTAAAGATGACTAAAGAAGATAGGAAAATGCAAAAAAGCAGTTAGTGGGGCCACAGAATAAAAGGACCAAAACCACTAATGATTCTAAATTAGAATGCATCAACACAGTCATAGCAAGAGATCCGAAAGGGATGGCACAGGGAAAGTGAATCAGTTTTGGAATTCAGTGTTGCTTAAAGAGAAATAACAAGGACCAAAAAACATAATCCCTTCGTATAAGCTTCACTGTGACTTAGAAATACCTGTTTAGAGAACATGTGACATACTCAAAATGCCAGCTGCCAG
The DNA here is from genome assembly GCA_029593785.1 of Cabassous unicinctus. Classification (NCBI taxonomy): domain Eukaryota; kingdom Metazoa; phylum Chordata; class Mammalia; order Cingulata; family Chlamyphoridae; genus Cabassous; species Cabassous unicinctus. The sequence continues at coordinate 6,472 of JAQZBX010066417.1, forward strand.
GCAGGGTTCCCAATGGCATGAGAGTTGCTCATTATGGCAGAGTTTCCTGTTACCTTTTCACTGCCATCTCTATAGCAGAAAAGAGGAAGAAAAGCCACACAGGATTGTTGAATTCACTGCAGGTCAGAAGGAAGGAAAAGGTGGAAGGGATTAGAAACATGCATCTAGTTAAGTAGGAGAAAGCACACACAGAGAGAAGGGTAACGGCAGAGAGAAGTTATATTTCGGGTCAGCTGTCAGGTGTGGCTGACTCTAAAATGGCTTCTTTGATCCCTATCATTTATTATCCATGCCTGTTGTAGTCTCCTCCCCTTGAACTGTCAGGACCTACGACTTCCAACCAAAAGAGTACAGCAAACATGATGGGATGTACGAGACTACATAGCAATGTCCTGTGCTACAAGTAGGTATAGGTATATGTCCCTGTTGCCACCACATGTCCTTCTGAGAAAGGAGGGGAAGGAAGAGGAAAACCCAGGGACAGTGATTCTCCCTTTACATGCGTATCCATCCTCCTATTCAACTATCTCCACCTTAGACCCTCATTTCCCTCCCTTACCACACAGGTCCTCTTATCCTAACCTTATCATTTGGAGGACAGAATGGATCACATTTACCAAGGAAACAATCTTATAAGTGGTGATCAGTTTCCCCAGCTAGCACGCAGAGGCTATTTGACATGCATATGACTGACATTTAAACCAGCAAGAGGGGGAGTGGGTGTAGCTCAGTAGTTGAGGGCCTGCTTCCCATATAGGAGGTCCTAGGTTCAATCCCCAGTACCTCCTTTAAAAAAAAACAAGAGGATTTTGGCCAAAATATGAGCTATACTATGACCCTACCTATTGTAAGTTAATTTTAACAAAACAATATTTTAAATGTGATATACTGGACTGAAAATGCTTTTCACAAACATGTGTATTGAGAAACAAGTTGGAGACTTTCTGTATTAGTCATCTGAGAACTGAAAACAAATTTAAACACCCAAAGTTCTGTCTAAATTTTGCTAATATGGGCTTTTCAAAAATATATATATTAAGTATATATATATATACTTAAATCTTCAGAACAAGCATATATAGCTTCTACAAATCAATTCAAGCAATGACAATTCTCAGTCACAGAGTATACAGCTAAGACTAACTCACCTAACCAGAGGCCTCTTACTACAACAGGCTATTTTGTTGCAAGTAGAAACTGGTGAAAACATCCTTAAGTCACATCACTTGAAAGTTGGAGAAACCTCATTAGTCCTCTAGTTCCAGCGTCTCTGATGACAGAGATGACATGCAGACCAAAAGACTTTAAGTGACCTGCTCAAGGTCCCTTAGTTAGTAGCACCACATGGGCTTCCTGTTTTTCAGGCTTCTTTATACTCAGGTCTATCAAACTTTAGTTACCATATCAGAACTACTGAAATCAGTGGTATCAAATAGTTTGTGGAGAAAAAAAAAAATGGGAACCAATCTTTTACAACACTCTAAAGCTCCTATTTCTAAAAACTAACTACCATGGCAAGAGAAAAAAAAATAACACTGACTAAAGCATCCATTCATATTAAATGTTCCAGAAAATGCACAGTATTTTCTAAGTAAACTGAGAAGCTCCTAAAATAGGCTGTCATTTCTTTGAATGATCTGTTTTTTTGTGTGTTTTTTTTAATGAATGTTAAGTAGGGAAAAAAAAATCAAAAGAGGGCTGGCAGAGATACTTTGCAAGAGTGTCTATTCCATTGCTTTATATATCTCTATTCAAAAATCCATTGAGGGAGGTGGATGTGGCTCAAATGGTTGGGCGTCTGTCTCCCATACGGAGGGACCTGGGTTCGATCCCCGGGACCTCCCGGTAAAAATAAAAAATAAAAATAAAAAAACTTAAAAAAAAAAAAAATCCATTGATTCATCCAACAGATTATTTCAGGGGCACCCATTATGCCAAAGCATTGTGGTAGGTGCTGTAAATAAGGAGTAAGTCTGGATATAAGCAAATGATGCTTACTAATATTTTTGGTAGAAGAAGCCACATCAAACAAGCAACTAATGCAGAGAAATAAGTTTCCAGGATGTATTTTCATAGGCTATTAAGAATGAAAACCAGGGCTCTCTTTGCTCCTATAAACTCCCATATGTAAAATAAATAGCAACACATTTTTCTGTGTGATAGTATTGCCCTGAGAGCAGCAGTGGCAGTTATCAACATAGGGGTTAAAACACCCCCATGTCTTATCCTTCCAGGATACCTAGGAAAGGTTAACAATCCTGTTATGGAACTATCCCAGCAGGCTATCAATTTTTTTTTCCTAAAGAATGTGGTTTTTCACTCAACATCCTCCTTCCTTATCTTTTTCTCAGTGCCAAGAATAAATTTATGTTTAAAACAATCCAAAAGGAAATAAAGGCTAATAACTACACTGTAGCCAGCAGGTTTCTCTCTTCAACAAGAACTTAAACTTCTATAGCCATTACCATCATTAGGACATTAGTTAACCCTTCCATGTTTCAAATGCATCTGAATCCTTAGGCATAATATTACTAAATAATAATATTACAAAAAGTAAAAATAACTCAAATTGGTTGTTTACCACATGCAAGGTTCTGTTTTAAATGCTTCACATGTATTAATTTATTTTGTCTTCACAACAGCCCTGAAACATGTTAATATTATTATCCCAGTTTTACAGATGAGAAAGCTGAGGCACAATTATTCATGAAATGCATCCATTCAACAAACTTTTATTGACAACTTCTACTCCCTCTGACCTCATTTTTCCATTTGGAGAACTTTTCATTAGCCTAACAGTCCAGGCTTCCTCCCCACCATCTCTCCAGCATAAGAGGAGTGAATTATGTGAAGGGTGAGTTTTGAAGAAAAGCCCGGACAATGTGGCCCAGATTCTCCTCAATTTCCTCTTTTCAGAGCTAGCCTGCCAGAGATGGGTACATTCCAGTCTGTGGGGGGCCCAGCATAGCCTTTTTTTATTTTTTTTAAGATTTATTTATTTTTATTTATTCCCCCCTCCCCCTTGTTGTTTGCACTGTCTGCTCTCTGTGTCTGTTTGTTGTGTGTTTGTCTTCCTTTTATGAGGCATCAGGAACCGAACCCAGGACCTCCTATGTGGGAGGGAGACTCCCAATGGCTTAAGCCACCTCCATTCCCGTTTGTTGCGTCTCTCGTTGTGTCTCTTCATTGCATCATCTTGTTAGGTCAGCTCGCCATGCCAGCCTGTCGCATCAGCTCACTGTCTTGCTCATCTTCTTTAGGAAGCACCAGGAACTGAACCCAGGACCTACCCCCCCACTCCATGTGGTAGATGGGTGCCTGACTGCTTGAGCCACATCTGCTTCCCGAGCACAGCCTTTTGTTTAGGAGAATGAAGGGATGCATGTGCTCAACATCAGTTTAACCAAAATTATTTACATTCAAAGAACCAATTTGCAATATATTTTGTTGATTATAATTCTGTCTTATCACATATTTTATATGAATGATTACTGGCAAAATCACCCCAAAGTTCCAAAAGTAACTGAAAAAAAGAAAATACCCATGAACAGAGGCAAATGGATGAATCCTGGCTTTCATCTCTGATAGTTCCTCTACCTGGAAGCAGACTTTCCCTGTTTTGCCCACTCCATTTTCCTACCTAACCCTTACTCCTCATTTAAGGTGTCAACTTAAAACATCTCTTCCTTCTGGAAGCTTTTCTCAAACCTCCTAGATAAGGCCAAGACACCTAGCATATACTTCCATAACACAGAACTTCATTACTCTCAGGATATCTGTAATTCCTTATTCAATGCCTACAGCCTTGCTTGTATATAAACTCCCAGAAAGCTGCCTTGTTCAATGCCCAGGTACATAGCTGGCAATGAGAGACTGATTAAACAGAACGCTTTGGTATTTTGAAATTACATTCTGCACTGAGTGACTAAATACATAGCTGGTGAAGTTCAGCGAAGCATGATTTTGCAGAGCAATTTCGGGGCTTTTTCTTCCTATACCACAGACACTGCAATAAAGCCGATGAAAGAAAGCTATGTCCAGGTGCCTATAAGCAAAACTGCTGCTAAATTTAAACAGAATAAAGCAGGCCTCCCATTCTGAGTTTTGTTAAAGTGGAGGCTACATAGGAGTTTCTCCCATGCTCTACGGTAAAAGGGCAAATACGGTTTCAGTGAATGAAAAATTTTCATTATCTTAGGTCCTTGAGTATTCAAAGATACTCATTTGAGTAGACTGAGAACAAGTATCTGCACAATTTTTTGTTTAAGATATCTTTATTTCTAACTTTAAGTACAATATAAAATTATGTGGTATTTAAATAAATTATATGTAGCTCACTTACACACATATAGAAGTATTTAAATTAAGTGGGGGGAAAAGAAGGTTATAAAATACAAATACTATAATCCATTTTTGTAAATTAAAATAGAAAATGACTAAAAGGGTATATTCCCACAAAGTCACTGTACCTGGTAGAGGGATCAAGAGTAATTTCATTTTCTTCCTTTATCATTTATCAGTATTTTCTTTATTTTGTACAATGATCACATATTATTTTTTTAAAGAGCTAAGTTATTTTCAAACAAAAAACCCCTGCTGATATGGCAATTCTTCAAAGCTGTTTAAAAGAAACATTATATCTAGTGAAAATGTGAAACAGGACAATGCTGTTATTTAATATAACTTTGATGACAGAGGTTTTTTTTTTTTAAGTTTTTCTGACCTCTTTAAATGCTAATCCATTCTTACCTGTACCATAGCAATGATCCACCTTACCATGGTGAGCAGCAGCAGATGAAAGCAAAATAGTACCAATGCAGAGGGTGTTAATTTCCATTTTAACTGCATTCTTACTTTTCCTGGAGCATGATATATTTTACGTTGGCCTAATTTCTCTCTGGTTCTGGACTATGAGAACTGCACTACCTTACCTGGCCAATTTTATTAGGGGATGATAAGAAACTTCAAAAGTGAAGTCTTCTCTCTTAAAGATTATTTACACAGGTCAAAAAACTGGGAGCCAGACCTTAGGAATGATGAAGAAGTTACTTGAATTTTTCTCCAGTGTTTACAATGGAGTCTTTAAAAAGGTTTAAGCATGTTTAATTTCAATTCATGTGATTCTCTACCATCAGCCTCTGCCTAAATTAGATTATCAAATTTCCCATCTTAGACTATGCTTTAATAACTTATATTTCTTTTCATAAACACTAATTATTTCATACTACCCTGCGTTTAAATTATTATCTACTGGCCAGTAACAACAGTTTAATCCATTATACATGACTTGAAGATATTCTGAAATTCCAAATGGAAATGAGTTTCAACACTTCTTTACAAATAACTGAAATAAACCATTCAAATCTTTTAAGAGATCCAGTTTTGTGATGGCAGAGTTGCCCTCCATAAGGACAAAATATAAAAATTTTTCTGAAGGCATTGGAAAGCAACTAAAGGGGGCAGACAGAAAGATGGTAATTGGTAACTCTCAAAAGAAGGGCATTACATTATGATAATCTACATTTACACAGCTTATCCCTTGAGGGCACAACCAAGTCTGTGCCACAGTAGATATAACTCAAGCAGTAAACCACACTTTTATGGAACTGAGGAGTCAGAATACAGACCTACAGAGTAGCTAAAATTTTAAGAAGAAAATTCCCAAAAGGAAGAAGTCACAAAGTGTGAAGCACCTAAAGATGCATATAAACTCCTCTCCACTTCTTTGCTAAACTCAGAACTATACACTTGCTAGGCAATACTCCAAGGATCACAAGGAGAAAACAATAGTTGAAAGGTTGAAAAAGCTAACAGATTTCAATAGCTGCCCACTTTCAGGGAACCAAAGTTTAAAGCTCAAGACCTGCAATGTTTAAAGGGTTTGGTAAAGGCCTAATACTTTCCTTTGAAATGAGAGAAGCACCATGGCTTAAGGAAAAAATACCACTTACTATAACTAGAAAATATTTCCTAGGAATATGGGCAAAATGAAAATAGACCTGTCCTATAAAAGCACAAAAATGAACCTAGATAATAGTGATATGATTCACCATAAATTCAACAGCTTGTTAGAACTATACTCAACTCTCTTCAGAGGAACATAGCAGAATCCCCATTCTTTACAATGTAGCATTCATAATATCCAGCATACAATTAAAATTAATAGATATGAGGAAACTGGAAAACAGAACTCCATAGTCAAGCGATCCCACAGACATAGACCTACAAATAAGCCAGAAGATAGAATTAGAAGACAAAGAATTTAAAATAACAATAGTAAATATATTAAAGACTTCACAGGAAACAGTAAAAATAACTGTTAAAGAAATAGGAAATTTCAGAAGAAATGTAGAAACTTGAACACACCTTTTGTGGGGTACATGATTCAATCCCCAAAACCAATCACATCAATCAGTGCAGTAAATGTATACAGACTAAACATGTCAATGAATTAGCAGAAATTGTCAGAATACATTAAAAAATAATAATCAGTTATACACTACCTACAACAGATATATTTTAAATAAAAAGACACAGAAAGATACACATGTGGAAAGGGATATACCAACATGTCCTTGATACAAAAAAACAGACAAAGCAAAAAAAAAAAAAGAAAACTACAGGCATATATACAAAACTTCATGCAAAAATCTTCAACAAAATATGGTATTGGTATAAGGACAAATATGACAATGGAACAAAACAGAAGTTATAAAAAAGATGCACAACATGGTCAACAGATTTTTTGACCAAGGTGTCACGACAATCTTTTCAAAAAAAATGGGCAAAAATAGATAATTATCCATATGAAAGAAGACTGAATCTTGACCTATACACCTTACACCATGAGCATAAATTACTTTGAGATAGCTCAAAGAACTAATTGTAAAGCTAAAATTATAAAGCATTTAGAGGTAAATATAGAAGAAATGTCTTCACAGCTATACAATAGACAAAGAACTGTGGATAAAAGAAAATACTGATAAATTGGACTTCACCAAATTAAAACTCCTGCTCTTTCAAAGACACAGTTAAGAAAATCAAAAGGCAACCACCAACTGGAGAAAATATTTACAATATATCTGACAAAGGACTTGTATCCAGGATGCACAAAGAACTCCTATAATTCAATATTAAAAAGTCACAGAACCTAATTTTTAAAATAGCAAAACCCTGGAATAGATACTTCACAAAAGAAGATACATGATTGCCCAATAAGCACATGAAAGATTTTCAGTATCATTAGTAATCAAGGGAATCAGTAGAATTCTTATATTAAAAAAAGCTGAGGATAGCAAGTGTAGGCAAAGTGTTGGCGCACAATGGAACATTGCTGGTGGACATGTTAAATTATATTATCACTTGGGAAAAAGTGTTTGGCAAGTTGTTTTCTTTAATTAAACATATATTTACCCAATAATATACTCCTAGGTATATATCTAAAAGAATGAAAACATATGTCCAAAAAGAGACCTGTATGAGAAGGTTCATAGTAGCTCTATTCAATCTAGTCAAAACTGTCACCAATCCAAATGTCCATCATTAGGTGAAGAGATAAATTAATACAATGGAATACGATGAAGCAACACAAAGAAAAAATCTATTGATACATGTAACACATATGTTAATCTAAAAAGCATCAGTAAAAGAAGCCAGACACAAAGGAGTTCATATTATATAATTCTATGTATATGAAGTTCTGGAACAAACAAAACTAAGCTATGGTGATAGAAATCAAAATAGTGTCTGCTAATTGGTTAAAAGGTTGTTTGTAAATCTTTGGAAATGAATGGAAATGGTGAGTGCACATCATGGTGTTTGTAACTAGCAGAGTTATTATATGGGAACGTCATTCCCATATATGGTTGGTCAGTGGTTAAAAGGTAAAGCCTAAAGCAATTTATATTACTAGAAGGAAAGCTAAAAAGTATAACTTGGGACTGTATAACATAATGAAACCTCATGTAAAATACGAATATGGGTAATATTGCATATGTAAGACTGTTTTTACAAAATATAAATACAAATAAACCAAAGAAAAGGAAACAGGATAGCAGCTATGTAAAGTAGAGGAAGCAGAGAGAGATTGAGAAGTGATGAGTTTTGTTTGGCTTTTGTTTGTTATTATCATTATTACTGGAATAATGAAAATGCTCTAGAAATGATTGAAGTGATGAATGCTTAACTGTGATTATACTGAATACCACTGATTGTACACTTTGGATGGATTTATGCTTTATTAATATGTATCAATAAAATTGATTTGTTAAAAAAATTAAAAAATAAATGATATAAAATCACCACTAAATTTTTAAAAAATATCCAGAAAAAATATACCTGCTACTGAGGTGAGACAACTGACTGAAATGGGCATAAAATAACTTTCTGGGGTGACAGAAATGTTCCATATCTTGAGATAGACGCTAGTTCACTGAACTGTTCATGTAAAATCTGTACATTTTATAATGTGTAAATTATACCCCAATGAAAAAATAGATTACAAAAAATTTATTTGAATGATTTCTGGAAGAGATATGATTTCTCATGGGTCCAAACTATTTTTGTTCTTATTTCTTTAAGAACAACTTCTAAAGCCCCCAGAACAATAGGTGTGTGTGTTTAATTCACTAATGCCATTTATGAAATACACACCCAATCAAAGCAAAGGAAAAAGAACTACTGCTTACTTCCTATCAAAATACTCTCTGAACATTTGTTTCCAACCCAGAGGAATTAAAAGCAGTATGTTCATTAGGTTTTATCTAATTTTATTTATCCTATTAACAATGTAAAGCTTACTTTTAACAGCACAAGGGCAAAAGAATTCAAAAAGTAAATAAAAACTATAAAACATAAATCCAAATGTTCTAGATGCTTAGTCAATCAAAAATTTGTATTCAAATCCTACTGTATTCCAAGTAAGACAATTTACACCCTGCAAGTAACAAATTCTCAGCCTGGTGAAGGAAGCACAAGTAAACAATTACCTTGGCATGTAAATAAATGTTCTTGAATGTAAATTGGTAAAGATCTCATTTGGGGAAGATATATCTCTTCTTTTCCTTTAAACCCATAATATCTAACATTGATAAATAATATGAAAAAGCAATCCTAATAAATTCAGTTATTCCATTTGATAGATGTAATAAATTTTGAAAAGAAAATGCTATTTTAGTAATTAACTCTATTTTAACTAAAGGAAAAATAACCTATATAGCTTTAAAAAAATTATACTACCTGTAACCGTTGGGGAATTTGATGTAATTAAGAATTCCAAAAATATAACTGGATCATGCCTGTAATCTGATCTGTTAATCTGGGCATGATTGAATTATGATTAGGGCATTGACTGGGCCATGTCAGTCAGTAGGGCGTTGAGCCCCACCCCCTGGTGGGTGGGGAATTGAATGTAAAAGGCAAGGCAAAGAACAGAGGAGAAGCAGTCTTTTGAGAAGCAGTCTTTTGAGAAGCAGTTTTGATGTTGGAAAGAAGGCCCCAGGAGAAGAGAAGCAAGCTGTTTGCCTGATCGTCTACAGCCGACCTTGTGGAGGAAGCAGGAGATAAGCCCGGAGAGAAACGCAGCCCCGGGAAGAGAGGAACCCCAGAAGCCTGAACCCTGGCAAATGCCAGCAGCTGTCTTGCTCTAACATGTGG